>VDFB02075321.1:194300779-194325101 GCA_007258455.2 Sequoia sempervirens
TCTCTAAGAGTTGATGAACTTCATGTTCACTTGTTGTATCACATCCTTGTTTGCTTAAAATCATGAACCCTTTTCCATATGCCTCTTCTAAATTTATGGGAGTATTTGTCACTTTGTTAACATAGAATGGTTGAATATTTTCTTTCTTAGAGGAACTAGGTTTGCCTATTGTAGGGAACTTAGGTTCAACTCATGTCTCAATTTCAGGATGTAAGTAACCAAACATATCAGGTGGTGGTATTATAGGGGGTGTTGGTTGTTTCATTGATCGATAAAAGGATGCATTAGCTTCAAGGTTTATAAGGAAAACATTTAGGAATTTATTCATGACACTAACTCATTTGACTGCAAAATCTGATGAAAATGTCTAATGAAATATGTATAATTTGATGTATCATTGAGTGCTTGTAAAATTTGATGAGTAATTTTCAATTTTTTAAAATTTTATCCCCGACGTTTGTCAAAATTTTGACGAACTTGGGTCTCGTCAAAATTTTGACAAACATGAAAAATAAGAAAAAAATCAAATTGTGGCCAACATAAAGAAAAGTGAGTTCACTGATTTATTGCGACAGTGTTTTTCTCTACTTGAGACAGTTTGTGGAGAACTAAGGATGATTTTCTTGAGAAAAATCAGAAAAAATTCAAGAAGATATCACCAGGGTGAGGGTAGTCATTTTCTTTTTGTAGAATTCAGTTGTGAAGTCAAATTTGTAGTTCTAGGTTTGAAAATCATATTTTAAAGCAACATCTCATCAAATTTCATTTTTAAAGGTTTAGGGTTTTGAGAATTTCATGTCCAGATTTTGTTGTGTGGAATCACCATAAGATCACAACCAAGGAACAAATTCTTGTGACTGTAATTATGTGATCCATAACTCTATTGGTCATGTGGCAAGCTTGTGCTATAACAAATACATGATGCATTCATGTGTGACCCAAGTTTAATGTGGCTATGTTGTGATAGAAATGGAGGCACTCATATAATGTAGTTAATTCAGTTGTATAATGTAGGTGTCAATCATCATTGGGTGCATTCAGGTTGTCTCAAGTTTAACATGTTATGATATAATTATAGCATGATCCAAGAGTGATTACCTCTTGCTGCAATAAAGAGCCTATAACTCTGGTTGATATGTAGAGTGGTTGTGTTATATCAATTATGTAGTGCATTCAAGCACAACCCATGTTTAATGGGCTATTCTAGAGAGTGATCAAGATTTTCTAAGCCTTATGAATGTTACTTAAAATTGTATAGCTTAAACTACAAACCAAGTTTGTTACATACTTGAATGCAATCTTGGGTTACCACAAACTATAATAATGTGATCTGCTAATAACCATTATGGAAAGTATTAAAGCAAGACCCATGCTATATAGGACACATTTCCCTGATCAGGTTTACATACCTTAATGATCAAACACAAGCTTCCCACACACTCTAGGATACAATCCAAGATCATACCACAACTTTTTCAAGACAACTAATTTTCTGACCCAAGATTTAAGGTTGTTTTTTAATACCAACAGAAGCATTGGTAAGATCATGATTAGGGTACAAACCCTAGGCCTCCGTAGAAACATAAACAATAACTCTAGCGGATTAGTGAGGTTGCAATACTAGAAAGATTCAGACATTGTAGCTAATAACAAAATCTTGCAATCTAAAGATTGTAGCCAATAACAAGCACACTATGTAGCTTAGTGACATTTGTAAATAAAATCTATAGTAAGAAAAATGGCAGTCACTTGAGATGTGACAGTCAAAAATATTTTGAGTAGTGACAAGATAATAAAGCTCAAACCTTGCATAGTAAAGTGGAGATTTTAACAGTGAATTTCCTTACCCCCTTGTTGACCTTAAGTGTTTTTCAAATGCTTTTGGTAGTGTTAGACAAGGAAAATGAAATCAAGGAATGACTGTCCAAATGAAGTAACAGTGGTAATCATAGGTTCAATGTGATGGAACTTCAAATTTTTGCTCCTTCTATTTCACTCATACCTTACCTTTTGTCACTAGTCTTTCATGGTGTTGGAAATTTCTAAGGGTAGGGGTTTTAGCTTTATTTGCATGTAAAACCCTTGTGTTTATTTTACGCCTTGGCTGGGATCTATTTCACTGTTACTTTTTGAAGGATTTTTAAAACAACTTATGCCCCATCGTTCCGTCTAGGCTGGGTCCCTTTGGTCTCAAATGTTTTATTTCCATCGTGGGATTTTATTTTCCCTAAATCTTGGATGACCCTGTGCTTCATTGTTTTAAAACAACTTATATCGTTGTTTACCGTCTGCCTAGTGATATCCCCTTATTCTTTTAATAAATGTTTTATTTTGCAGAGGGATCAAATTCGCGCTACTGTTGATCTGCTATTGTTTGATCTCGGTCATTCCCCGCTATCCCGCGATGACCCCACCACACTGCTTTGGTTGATCACGATATCGCGAGTGGGCACCACATGTTATTTTTGGTGAGGCCGATGGGGATAGTATTGGTTGACTATCGATCAATTATCATCATATCTCAATGGTTTCCTACCATTGCATGATCGAAAGTTAAAACATTTTTACTGATCGCGATAACACAGGCGGGTGCCACGTGTCTCATCTGGTGGAGCCGAAGGAGCAATGAAATACTTTAACCCAGCTTTAATATGTTATGTTGCGGGTTACTAAAATTCTTGTGAGAGGCACGTGCTTCGAATCAACGGAGATGTTATGATCTCAGCAGAAAAGATGCTCAATAGATAATGATAAGGCCAAAAACATTTTTGAAGGAACAAGATCACCGATGATCAAGATCTACGGTTGCCTGCCATCGCATGATCAAAAGTTGCAAGGCCTTTACTGATCACGATATCGTGGGTGAGTGTCATGTGGCACAGCTAAAGGATGACAATGCTCACCCATCAAAAGCAAGAGGGAGCTTTAGCATAAAAAAAAAAACAAGGGGGCTCGATGGGCACCATGAATGGAGGAAGCCATGCTTGCTAGTATAGGGGCGTCATCTATCGCAATAGTGGCTACTGCAAAATGGAAGATTTTTAGAACAAAATTTCTACCATGGAAGTAGGGCTCGAGCAAATGCAGAAGGATTAGGGAAAAATTGTGAACAAAACAGGCCGAAGTTAATCTGATAGTGGAGAATGGAGGTGAAAATGTAGGCAAATCCCAACCACTGCCCGCCAAATCGTAATAAAAACTTTCTCACCATTTAATTATCACGAAATGGCATGAATGTGCCACGTGGAAGGTGGGGCCCAATTGAATTTCATGTGCACGAGTAAAAGTCTTGGTTGAGCTTGATGATTTAATATTGCAAGCATTTTATTTGCTCAAAGTTTTAGGTATTTTGAAAATCACCGGTGATGAAATATTTTGAATGGTGGGGCCCGAGGGAACTCTTCTGGATGGTGAAATATTAAAGGCCTTTTATTGAATTTCCTGATGGGAAATATTTCAAATGTGTTGGGTGAATAAAATGTGAGTTGCACATGAAAATAAACGCAAGTAATGTAAAAGGAATATGAGAGAAGTGAATTTAATATTCACTTTATAAATATAAAATGTTATGTGCTGGGAGTTAAATGAAATCAAAGGGCTTAATATTAAAGTTTGAAAACTTTAATATATGAAGAAAATAAAAGTGTAGCAATAGAAAATAAAGAGCTGAAACAAAGGATTTTCACAGGAAAGGTTGTTTTCTAGTAGTTAAGTGAATTTGAAGATTCTCCACATGGGCATATTTTCTATTACCCAATAACTTGGTGCAAAGGAATATTTGAGAGGAAAATTCAGTTGGTTGAGGAGAGATGAGTGATGCTTTGATAAGCTGTTGCGGTTACAACGACTTCCAGTTTTGTTTTTGATGCAAGTCTTGGTGTGGAATTCTTGAGACTCTTAATGCTGCAACAACTTTTCTCAACAAGCACGATGAACATGAATATTCTCCAGGGTGATTGCTACTGTAACAATTTTTGGAATATCACCAGGTGTGCCAATTGGATGGTGACATGTGTACTTTCTGACCCAATGCTTGTTTTCTCCTTCATTCTCTATAAGAAGGATTTCAAGGCCAGAAGTATGAGTTAGCAAGTTAGATAATTTTTGGTCGAGTCTAGGTGAAGTTGCAAAGAAGATTGTAAAGTCTGATGGTTTTATAGAGAAATGCAATTTAGGTTCTGGGTTATTCTGTAATAGGTTTTGAATTCATGGGGATTTAATGTTTTATAATAGTACTAGGATTTGAGTTGAAATGATAAATCAAACTCATGTCTCTCCACTATACATGCATATCTGAATTTTGAATAAGATAACTAAGGGTTGTTTCATTCATCTCACTGTTGTGGTGTGTATGATACTTATTTTCGCTTTAATTCAAGGAATTAATTAAAATGCTTGAATGGGATTATAGGCGGATATGTTATGTATAAGGATTTGATAAGTAGTATTGGGTTATAATGCATACTGATGAAATTGTAATGCAATATTGTTAGGGATCCTATATGTTGTGTATTAAATTTGTGATAAACCTTTAGATGCTTATGAATTTGACTCCTACAATGGATATATGGCACTGATCTAAGTTGTGCTTATTCGTATAATTCAATATTTGTTTGTCTTTGCCTAGAGCTTGCTACAAATTGCAAATCAATGACTATTTTATACTATAGATTGTGTTGTAGTTATCTCATGCTCCAAATAGTTGATGTTATCGATGAATAGCCAATTCTATTCGATATTATCCTATTGTGTTGAGCTATCAAGTGAGATTATCTATTATATGTTAATGTTGTTTATGATATTGGTGCAGAGGTTGTAAACACATTAAGGGTCACCCTCCTAGGTCTTGCAGAGCCCGAAGTGTAGGAGGCCTTTTTAAAGTCCTCGTTAGTTGGTCTAGGTCCTTTGAGCTACCCTTGATTGGAATTGGCAATTCCATAGGTAGATTAGAAGATCAAGCTGGTTACAGTGTAAAAAACAAACCAACAAAATGGCGACTCTACTAGGGAGCTAATTTTAATATTTCTTGTCAGTGTGTCAGTTGTCCATTTTGCATAGATTTTTCATCATGTTTCTGTGATTTGAAGGTTGAGCCTCTAATTCTATGTTAGGTTTGTCCACTTCTTCTATTTTCATAAGTGTTAAGAGTTATGTTGTAAAGCACTTTTGTGTGTTGTCAATACGAGGTTTGAAAGGTTTTTATATTCTACCATGTGTCTTTAGGTATTTGGTATTCCCAAGCTAATTGGGTGGTGACTCTGAAGTCTTTGTACCAGTGTGCATTTTATTTTGAAAGGATTATTATAAGTTGAAGAAACTTTTGGACTAGTATGAAGAATGAAGAACACCAGGACATTCATGAAGAATCATCCAGAACAGAAATTAGAAGGTGAACTTCCCAAAATGAAGAAGGACTGGATAAAGAAAAGAACAAAATCTAGTAATGTTGCTCCCGTGTCACAGAACCCTATACACCAAGGTACAAGTCAACCTTTACACCCTATTCCTGAAATCTTGAGGAGGTGTCTAGAAATTCAAATTCAGATAGTTATGGATTTTTTGATGCATTATTTAATACACCGGTTCAAGAAGATGTGACATGTCAAAATAAAGGGTCTGTTAGTGTCAAATATGCTAAAAAGAGAAGAGGCAAGAGTAGAAGTCGAAGCCATCACAGAGAATGCACCAGTGATGTGCCTCCTCCTCCTGCTGAAAATGATGGAAACCCTTTATTATCTGAACATGTACTGGAAGGGGTCAATTTAATAGATCTAGATGATACATCGAGTTCTGATGTGACTTTACCTGACCCTTACGATGTTTTTGGAGACATTAATTATTTGAGGCGGGAAATCCAAGAGCAAGCTGAGCTCAGGGTGAAAAGATAAAAAGAAAGGGAAGCAGAGTTGAAGAATGTTGTGACTGAAAGGGATAGGTTGACGAGATAGTTGGCAACAATGAAGTTCCTGAACCAAGAAGAATCTAAACCAAATGTTGAGGGTCTGGTTGTTCAGAAGATTGGTAATAAGGAAACAAATCATGTGTCTAAAGAAAACCCAGTAGGCCACATTGATGTCCAACACAAACCTACTGACCCAAAGCCCTCAAATCATGTTAAGTCTCAACTAAGTAATACAAACCTTAAGCCTGCCTTGGATAAAGGAAAGCAAAAGGTTGAGGGGATTAAAATAAATGAGAAGGTGACTCCCCATTCCACTCAACAAGATCTCCAGTCACATGTGTCATTTCAAATAGAATCTACCTTAGAAAAGGCTAAAGGGGAGAGTGAAGCTCTAGCAGAAGAGTTGGATAGAACAAAAATTGAGGTTGCAAATGTAGAAATGAAGAGGAAAATAAGTTTCCTAAAAATTTCAAGCACAGATAAGGTTGCACAAGCTACAACCTCCTCAAATCACCAAGATGCCTTAAATAATAATCCTAAAATTACTCCAAATCCCACCACAAATAATTCTGGCCCAAAGATTCATGCAACTAGGTTTGTAAATCCAAATCAAGACGGTCATAGAGTACAAGATGTAGGGTCTGGTGTTGATTCTCAGATGAATGAAGGATTATTTCAACGATGACCTATACACTTGGAAAGGTATAGGCCATTATTCTTTGATGGTATCCCTGGTTATCCAAATCCCATCCCTGATGACTTGAGAGAAAAGATGAGTAAGTTTGCTGGAAATAATGTTGTGATGGCAGACGAACACTTAAAAGGTTTCATGGATATGTTAAATGATTATGAGGTAGAACATGAAAATGTTGTAATGAAATTGTTTGTACAATCTCTAGTAGAAGATGCGAGGGATTGGTATAGAGGTCTACCTAATGCTAGTATTGGTTCATGGGATGGGTTTGAAAAGTGTTTTAAGGAGTAGTACGGTGATAAAACTAATGTTAGTTTCATGTTAAATGAGTTTAATAACATCAAGAGGTCATTGAATGAGCTTGTGACAGAGTTTAATTTAAGGTTTCAAAAAGCAATGTATAAGTTGTTCCAGGTTTTAAGGCTTGATGAAAATGTTTGTTTAACTACATATTTCAATGCTTTTGATGCTAAAATGGCATATCTCCTCAGAGATAAAAACCCTCAAACTATGAGGGATGCATTTAGGGTGGCGATAAATATTGAAAGTAACAGAAGAGCTTTTGGGAAATATGGTAGGAGAGAAGAACCTACACTTTTAAAAAATCCTAAAAATAAGACTGAGAAGGTTCCGGCTGCAAAGCCTAAAGATGATGAAAAGTGGGAAAAGGTTTATAGTACCTTGAAAGACATAAAGAAAACTATTGCAAAGCAAGAGAAGGGTATAGGAAATGAAAGGAAATCTTGTAATAAAAATGATAGGCTTCCCAGATTGCAAAATTACCCTTACAATACAAATTGGAAAGATGGAAAACCAATCTTGCCTAGCCAGAAGCTTAAAAATGATCAGCATACGCCAGACCCCTTGCATAAACATTCAATGAATCTAGTAGCAGATAGACCATGGTGTGAAGTGTGTGAACATCCACATGATCAAAATTATTGTGGGGTTGCTCAGTTGCTTATCATTTAGGAAGTAGAGGAGGATGCTCATGAGTAGACATTGGAATATGAGCAAGTTGATGTAGATGTTTTTATGGCTAGATCATACATTGATGAGGTAGAATGTTCCTCTGATGATGAAATACAGGAAGCTAATGTGGATAATCAGAGGCAAAGAAGTGAGATGTATCATCAATAGGTATTTTCCGATGAGGAAGGTGATTTTGATCATAATGCTTGCAATATGGAATAGGCTGAAGATTCAACGTCCTTAAGGAGACTGTCAGAAGAAGAGATTGCAAGATTGACTAAAGAAATGGCTGCTCAAATGAGAAGTTCACTTCAATTGAGAAATAGAACTATGGGTGGTGAGTAGGGTAAACCTACTGGCTTGTTTATTAAAGAGAAAAAGGATAAAAAAAGGTGTTAAGGTTGAAAATAAAAAAGGATGATGTAAAAGTCAAAGAAGTTAAGAGTGATAAGGTTTGGGAAAAAAAGAACGAAACCCCAAAGCCTCAAGAAGATGTGACTATATCATTGGTGAAGACAAAGGTGATTACAAAGGTAGTTGAACCTGTTGCAGAGGATAAGAAGCAAAAGAAGCTAGGAGGAAGTAATCAACCAGAGAAAAAGGAAACTGATGAAGGTATGATGTCTAATTTTCCTAAATATACACCTGTAGATATATTTCATGTGGTCTCTCAGGTTAAGGTAACTGTACCTTTACTAGAAATGATGAGAATAAATGAACACAAAGAAAAGACAATAGCCTTGATCACAGATGTTGCTGGTAATAGGACTAAACAAGGAAGTGGTAAAGAAGCAAAGGATGAAGAAAAAGAAAAGGAGGTGGAGGGAATTGTGTCACAAATTCCCCCTGTGTATTTAGGAAATTCTATTAACATGTTCCTTGAAAACATAAGCCCTTTTTTCTTAAGTGTGGATATAAATGGAAAAACTTTAAGGAACTCTATGATAAATTCAGGGGCATCAAATAATGTTATGCCAGTCAAAATAATGGAGGAAATGGGCTTGACAATAGATACTACTCAAGGTAAATGTTATGCTATGGATTCAAGAGAAGTGCCAGTTATTGGAACTATCAGAGCATTGCCTTATAAATTGACTTAGTGCCCTGACAAGAATTTAGTCATGGTTGTATTAGTTGTAGACATCCCACCTCATTTTGGAATGCTTTTGTCAAGAAAATGGAGTGCATCAATGGGGGGTAATATGCAATGTGATTTGTCATTTTCTACTTTCTCCATTGATGGTAAGGATGTCAAAATTGAAAGAGAATGAAAAGTACCTCATATGATTGAGCATGGCCCAATTGAGAATATGACATGTTTTATTGACAGTGGTATAGATGAATTCAAGGTTGAGGAATTTCCTAGCAATTGTGATAAGCCTATTGCATTGATTGATACAAAAATAAAACAATTGTCAGAATCTGATGACTTGTGGACTATGTCTTTTGATGGCGCAAGTTCAAAAGAAGGCTCTGGTGCAGGTTTTTTGTTACGATCACCAAGTGGAAAGACATTCAGGTTCTCTTTCACTCTGTTATTTGAATGCACTAATAATGTGGCAGAGTATGAAGCCTTGTTATTGGGGTTGAGATTGGCTGAAAAACATGGGATCAAGAAGCTCAAGGAAAGTGGGGATTCCGAGCTTGTGGTCTCCCAAGTTAGATCCAAGTATGTATCAAAGAACACGAGGTTGAAACAGTATAGGAATGCTATTTGGGATGAATTGGAGAGCTTTGTTGCATTTGGCATAGGATGGATGGAGAGAGGTCAAAACAAATTGGCAGACCTATTAGCCAACATTGCATTAAAACCATATGATATGACTTATGCTGGAATTTCAAAGGTTGAGGTGCAAACCAGGCCATCAGTTCCTGATAATATAAAAAATTGGAAATTTTTTGATACTGATGATGATATATTGAGATTTTTGAATTGTGTGGGTGAATATGAGAATCAAGAAATTGACTTTGGAGCTTTTGTTGAAAATGTTGATGGAAAGGATACTATATTTGGAAATGAAGTCATTCAGTTAAAGACAAACACAATTCCCAAGGGTCTAGCTGTACTAGAAAGAGTGTTTGATAATAAAGATAAGACAAAGGCTAATCATACTGTTTCTCATCGTAATGACTTGGAAGAGATAAATCTTGGAACAAAAGCATCCCCAAAGAAGGTGTATATTGGGAAGAAAATGTCACCAAAGGTGAGAAGGATGCTAATTGAATTATTAAGTTTAGGCATGTGTTTGCATGGTCCTATGATGACCTTAAGGCATACAGGGAGGATCTTTTCCAACATGAGATTCCTTTGCATGATCATGCTAAGCCATTCAGACAAAAGCAAAGGCCTGTTAATCCCACCTTGGCCCCCAAAATGCAAGAAGAATTAATTAAACTAAGGGATGCAGGAATCATCAAGCCAATCAGACATTCGTCATAGGTATCAAACTTGGTACCAGTAAGGAAGAAAAATGGAGACATTAGGTTATGTGTAGATTTCAGAAATTTGAATGTGTCTTCATTAAAGGACAATTATCCATTACCCAATATGGAAGCCATGTTACAAAGAGTGACAGGCTATGAATTAATGCCTATGATGGATGGTTTTTCTGGTTATAATAAGCTTATGATCAAAGAGTCTAAGCAATTTAAGACAACTTTCACTACACCATGGGGAACATATGTTTATGTAAGAATGCCATTTGGTCTAACAAATGTAGGGGCTACTTTTGAGAGAGCCATGGATGTGGCATTTTCATATTTCATTAACTTGTTTTTGGTGATCTACCAAGATGACTTGACAACATATTCTAAAAAGGAAGAGGATCATTGTGAGCATCTAGAGAAGATATTCATTAGATCCTTGGAGTATGGTATTTATTTGAATCCAAAGAAATGTGTGTTTGGAGTACTAGAAGGAAAACTATTGGGACATATAGTTTCCAAGGATGGAGTAAAAATTGATCCATCGAGGGTAATTGCAATTGATAAAGTTCCACAACCCCGAAGTGTCAAAGGAATACAATCTTTCTTTGGACAAATAAACTTCTTAAGAAGGTTTGTGACAAATTTTGCTGAGATAGTTCACCCTATTTCCAAAATGCTCAAGAAAGGAGCCAAAGTTGAATGGGATAAGGAGTCTGTGTAGGCCTTCCAAGCCATTAAGCAAGCAATAAAGGAGGCTCCTGTGTTAAGAACCCTTGATTTTTCCAAACCTTTACAGATTTTTTCATTTGCTTCTTTCCACACAATTGCATTTGTGTTGTTGAAAAAGAATGCAGAAGGTTTTGAACAACCTATAGCCTTTTTCAACAAATCTCTACAAGTTGCAAAGCTTAAGTATGATATAAATGAAAAATAGGCGTATGCGTTGGTAAAAACAGTAAAATATTTTAGGCCTTATTTGATGGGAGCTATTGTAATTGCATATGTACCTACTATTTTTGTTAAGGACATTTTCACACAATAGGAAGTGTCAAGAAGAAGGTGTAGGTGGATAAATAGGATCCAGGAATTCAATATTGAGGTCTAGATTACTAAACTGGTGAGAGGACAAGGATTGGCCAAGCTCATGGCCCAAAGTAATTTGGAAGAAAATCAGATAAATTTGCTAGAAGATGAAAATAGATCACACATATGTGATATGGAGCATTTTGAATGGTTTAGAGATGTGATATATTACTTGCAAAAAATGAAATGTCCTGACAACTTGAGTGAAAATGAGAAAAGAACATTGAAGTTACATGCTATCAAATATGTTATCGTAGATGAAAAGCTCTGGTGGAGAAATGGAGAAGGTGTCATGTTGAAGTGTGTTGACCAAGGTCAAGCAAAAGAACTTCTAAGTGAGATGCATGGTGGAGTTTGTGGAGGACATTATATGGCTAAGATAACTGCACATAAGATAATGAGGGCTGGATTTTGGTGGCCTAAAGTTTTTAAGGATGCACACCAATTAGTGAAGACATGTGTGCTTGTTAATGCTTCTCTGGTAAGTTAAAAAAATTTGGTAACTTTCCTATAAAACCAGTTATAGTAAAAGCTCCATTCCAATAGTGGGGTATTGATTTTGTAGGAGAGATAGCATGTAAATCTAGTGGAGGTCACTCATGGATATTGGTGGCCACTGATTATTTCACCAAGTGGGTGGAAGCAATTCCAACAAAGAAAGCCACTCGTAAAGTGGTAATTGATTTCTTGATGAGCAACATATTGACTAGATTTGAATGTCCAGAAAGGATTGTATCAGATAATGCAATGTGTTTCAGATCTGAGGACTACATAGCATTTTGTGAGAAGCATGGCATCCAAATTTCTTACTCATCACCATACCACCCACGGGGAAATGGACAAGTAGAATCAAGAAATAAAAGCTTGATGAAGATTATTAAAAGAATCCTAGATCAGAATAAAAAGGCTTGGGATTCTAAGTTGAGATTAGCAGTATGGGCAGATAGGGTAACTATGAAGAAGGCAATAGGTTGTGCCCCATTTGACTTGGTTTATGGGATAAATGCCAGGTTGCCCCAAAATAATTTAATGGAGATGTATAAGTTTGTCCAGATTTATGATAATGAAATTGATGATAAGATGCAATTGAGAGTGGAAGATCTTATAGAGTTAGATGAAACCAGGAGGGAAGCTCAAAAGAGAAATGCAAAGTTGTAGTTGCAAGTAAAGAATTTGTATGACAAGAGGACAACTGCAAGGAGTTTCAAAGATGGAGATTTGGTATTAATGTGGAATGCTAGATTGGAAGATAAAGGGAAACATGGGAAATTTGATACAATCTGGTTGGGTCCATTTTTTATTAATGGTAAGTGGGGTGAAGATTCATACTTCCTCCAAGATATGAGAGGGGATATTCTTGAACTGAAAGTTCATGGACAGTTTTTGAAGTTATACTTCACTTGAAGTATTCTTTTCCATGAACAGTAGTTTAGGTTTGTATATTTTGTATATTTTTGTAAATATTTTGGGTTGTTTTGTCTGAACAATCCCTTTTTGGTCGTGTCTGCATCTTGGTCTACTCTTCCTGAGATTCTAAATTCTCACTTCATTCCAGTGGAATGAACGTCCCCAACTGGAGCCATTGATGGAACTTCAAAATTTTGCTCCTTGTGTTTCACTCATGCCCTGCCTTCTGTCACTGGTCTTTCATGGTGTTGGAAATTTCTAAGGGTAGGGGTTTTAGCTTTATTTGCATGTAAAACCCTTGTGTTTATTTTATGCCTTGGTTGGGATCTATTTCACTGTTACTTTTTGAAGGATTTTTAAAACAACTTATGCCCCATCCTTCCATCTAGGCTGGCTCCCTTTGGTCTCAAACGTTTTATTTCCTTCGTAGGATTTTATTTTCCCTAAGTCTTGGATGACCCCGTGCTTCATCGTTTAAAAAAAACTTATATCATTGTTTACCGTCTTCCTAGTGATGTCCCCTTGTTCTTTTAATAAATGTTTTATTTTGCAGAGGGATCAAATTTGTGCTATCGTTGATCTATTATTGTTTGATCTCAGTTGTTCCCTGCTATCCTGCGATGACCCCACCACACTGCTTTGGTTGATCGCGATATCCCGGGTGGGCGCCACATGTCATTTCTAGTGAGGCCGATGGGGATAGTCTTTGTTGACCGTCGATCAATTATCATCAGATCTCAATGGTTTCCCACCATCACATGATCAAAAGTTACAAGGTTTTTACTAATCGTGATATCACGGGTGAGCGCCACGTGTCTCATCTGGTGGAGCTGAAAGAGAAATGCAATACTTTAACCCAACTTTAATATGTTATGTTGTGGGTTACTAAAATGCTTGTGAGATACACGTGCTTCAAATCAATGGAGATGTTATGATCTCAGTGGAAAAGATGCTCAACAGATAATGATAAGGTCGACGATTGTTTTGAAGGAACAGGATCACCGATGATCAAGATCTATGGTCGCCTACCATCACATGATCAGAAGTTGCAAGGCCTTTACTAATCGCGATATCACAGGTGAGTGCCACATGGAATGGCTAAAGGATGACAATGCTCACCCATCAAAAGCAAGAGGGAGCTTCAGCATAAAAAAAAAACAAGGGGGCTTGATGGGCACCATGAATGGAGGAAGCAATGCTTGTTGGTATAGGGGCGTCATCTATCGTAATAGTGGCTATTGCAGAATGGAAGATTTGCAGAACAAACTTTCTGCCATGGAAGCAGGGCTCAAGCAAATGTAGAAGGATTAGGGAAAAATTGTGAACAAAACAGGTCGAAGTTAATCTGATAGTGGAGAATGGAGGTGAAAATGCAGGAAAATCCCAACCACTGCCCACCAAATCGCAATAAAAACTTGCTCACCATTTAATTATCACTAAATGGCATGAATGCACCATGTGGCAGGTGGGGCCCAGTTGAATTTCATCAGCACGGGTTAAAGTCTTGGTTGAGCCCGATGATTTAATATTGCAAGTATTTTATTTGCTCAAAGTTTTAGGTATTTTGAAAATCACCAGTGATGAAATATTTTGAATGGTGGGGCCCGAGGGAACTCTTTCGGATGGTGAAATATTAAAGGCCTTTTATTTAATTTTCTGACGGGAAATATTCCAAATGTGTTGGGTGAATTAAATGTGAGTTGCACATGAAAATAAACACAAGCAATGTAAAAGGAATATGAGAGAAGTGAATTTAATATTCACTTTATAAATATAAAATGTTATGTGCTGGGAGTTAAATGAAATCAAAGGGCTTAATATTAAAATTTGAAAACTTTAATATATGAAGAAAATAAAAGTGTAGCAACAGAAAATAAAGAGTTGAAACAAAGGATTTTCATAGGCAAGGTTGTTTTCCAACAGTTAAGTGAATTTGGAGATTCTCCACATGGGCATATTTTCTGTTACCCAACAACTTGGTGCAAAGGAATATTTGAGAGGCAAATTCAGTTGGATGAGGAGAGATGAGTGATGCTTTGATAAGCTGTTGCGGTTACAATGACTTCCATTTTTGTTTTTGATGGCAGTCTTGGCGTGGGATTCTTGAGACTTTTGATGTTGCAACAACTTTTCTCAACATGAATGATGAACATGAGTATTCCCCAGGGTGATTGTTATTGAAACAATTTTTGGAATATCACCAGGTGTGCCAATTGGCTGGTGACATGTTTACTTTCTAGCCCGATGCTTGTTTTCTCCTTCATTCTCCATAAGAAGGATTTCAAGGCCAGAAGTACGAGTTAGCAAGTTAGATAATTTTTGGTTGAGTCTAGGTGAAGTTGTAGAGCAGATTGTCAAGTCTGATGGTTTGATAGAGAAATGCAATTTAGGTTATGGGTTATTCTATAATAGGTTTTGAATTTATGGGGATTTAATGTTTTATAACAATACTAGCATTTGAGTTGAAATGATAAATTCAAACTCATGTCTCTCCACTATACATGCATATCTAAATTTTGAATAAGATAACTAAGGGTTGTTTCATTCATCTCACTATTGTGGTGTGTATGATCCTTATTTTCTCTTTAATTCAAAGAATTAATTAAAATGCTTGAATGGGATTATAGGCGGATATGTTCTATATAAGGATTTGATAAGTAGCATTGGGTTAGAATGCATACTAATGAAATTGTAATGCAATATTGGTAGGGATCTTATATGTTGTGTATTTAATCTATCATAAACCTTTAGATGCTTATGAATTTGACTCCTGTAATGGATATATGGCATTGATCTAAGTTGTGCTTATTCGTATAATTCAATATTTGTTTTTCTTTTCCTAGAGCTTGCTACAAATTGTAAATCAATGACTATTTTATACTATAGATTGTGTTGTAGTTATCTCATGCTCCAAATAGTTGATGTTATCGATGAATAGCCAATTTTATTTGATATTATCCTATTGTGTTGAGCTATCAAGTGAGATTATCTGTTATATGTTAATGTTGTTTATGATATTGGTGCAGAGGTTGTAAACACATTAAGGGATCACCCTCCTGGGTCTTGCAGAGCCCGGAGTGTAGGAGGCCTTTTTAAAGTCCTCATCAGTTGGTCCAAGTCCTTCGAGTTGCCCTTGATTGGAATTGGCAATTCCATAGGTAGATTAGAAGATCAACCTGGTTACAGTGTAAAAAAAACCAGCACAATGTTTCTTCTTAGCCATTAATGTATAATGGAGGTAGTGGATTGCATGTTTGAGCAGTGTTTTGAGACTCATCAAAGATGGGAGAATAGTGAATAATACCTTGTGGACTATGAAGTGGTGTCAATAAGGTTGAAGGATCTTAAGATCTACAATACCATAAAACAATGAGTTCCCTATAGTAAGTAGGCAATCTATAGGGCATAGGTTGATTTTATAGAATGATGCTCATGAAAGGAATCTTCAAGTGATAATGAGTGAGCTGTTTGAGATTGCAGTTGAGGGTGCAATACCCAGTCTTAAAGGAAGTTAGCAAAGTAGTAAATGTGGAAGAAAATCAAATCATACACAAAAAACAATTCCCAATGCCATCTTGCATAATGCCTTGACTTTGAAGACAAAAATCTCATTGTATCTTGATGAAAGTGGTGACCTTAATGGTCAATCACTGGAAACCATGATTTTAAAACATGCTATTGTGCTTATGGAGGAAACATTTTAAGCAAGGCAGTGAGTGGTGGTTTGGAACAATGGCAGGTATGAAGGACTTGCTTTATATGCATACTATGTAGTCTAGCTTAAGACAACATTCTTAGAAGAGATTGAAGGTGGATTATGGAACTGAAGGGTTACCATGAAAAGGATTAAAGCAAAGACTGATATCTATTTACAAGCCACAGTCATGAAGATATTAAAGATGTCACATGCAAAACCCTAGTAGTTGGAGTAATGAATACAGTGCCAAAGAGAATAGTGTGTTGGGGCAGATTTAGGAGATCTCCACATTATCTAATTACAGGGAAATACATCATTTTTATTTATTTTTAATTAAAATAAATCATTCTAAACTCTATATAGGATACATTGATACTTCAAAATCCTCTGAAGAAATTTGAGATTATGCAAATATATGTCAAACAAATACCTAGATTACAAATAGTAGCAGGAACAATGTAAGATTTGTTGAGCAGAGCAAGAATAAGATAAGCAACAATGAATCCTATGCCTCCTTTTACGCACATCTCATCACCATTCTCTGTCATTCTTTACTGAAACACTTCTCCATTTTGGCGATCTATGTTTGAAAATAATGTTTTGACAAAGGTTTTAGAGTATGTTTATTAAAATGAAAACTTCATTATGGTGGGCTACGCCTGAAAATAAGATTTTGACAAAAGTTTTAGGGTATGTTTATTAAAGTTTTAGAGTATTTTGGCTGGCTATATTCTTGATTCCGTAAATGATTTATTCAAATGGATTGTGACTAAAGAAATGACTAACTATTTAGTCATTTTTATTTGTGTGACTAAATAATTTTTAATCAACGACCAAACTAGTAATTTATTTACTCATTTATAACTGAGTTGCAAAAAATGAGCAGAATTTAGTTATTTTTAGTTGTTGTGGCTAAAATTTTTAGTCACCTAGTCATTTATTTTCCAAATTCTACTAGTGTGTTCTTCCTTGTGTGATTAGGGCTCTCTTAATGTTGAGGGCCCTAGGGATAAGCTTGTCATAAGAAGTGACACATTGCATATTTAACTAAAAGGATAAATCTATATTGACATTAGCAATGATGATTCTGACTTGTTTCTCCTTAGGAATGGGTCACTTGCTGTTACTAGCTCGCTACGTCCATCATTGTAGGAAGTTTGCGATCAAGTTCAATATTCTTATTTTAGGAGTCTAATGGTTGGATATCATAGTACAATTAGAATTTAATAGGTTTTGGAATTAGCATTTTAAAGTGTTTTTTGGGGTCATTAACTTCATGCTTTCTCTTTTACAGGGGTGGTTGCATGCTAAATTTTTTTGGTGTAAAATATCAGAATTATTAGATTTTGTTACCTGTCTATGAATAAAAATTATTGGAGTGTGAGTTTGATATTTTTTGAAGATCTAAATAGTCAAGCTTGGTAAAGAAAAATCATGTCAGATAATATTAGTCTAGAACAAAATGAAGAGACACTTGATAGATTGTAGGCTAGATTGAAAAGAAAGGGTGATGGGAAATATTGTCCTTACAATAATTGCAAGGGCTTAAAGATGAGATGACTTTTAATCACAACAACTGAGAAACATTGTAGGCATCATGGTCACGTTGAAGGGGGGCATGATTATCATCTATTGGTAAGTTGTTCATTATATGTGTTTATATTGATTGAATTTGTAAATGTTTATATTGTTTTAAAATTATATATATATATATATAATCACTTGATCATGATCATGGTTTATTTTTGGCTATCATTATTATACAGGTGGGGCGCCCTAGGGTAGATGATATGGATTATCATAGCCTAGAGAATGTGGTTTTGCAATAGGACGAATATGGAGCTGTGAATATCGAAGATGAAGTTAATGATCCTATGGAAGAAGATCATGCACTAGAAAATCAGTTGAAGATGATGGTACAAATACATTGATCCATGACACATTTAGTGGTAAAGCTGATCATGATGATCAAGATGACTTTGATGATGTTCGTGATTTACTTGTACTTGAGAAGGCATATGAGCCCCTTTATGAAGGCTCTCAAACAACTCTTCTCTATGCTGTATTTTTGATGTTGAACTTGAAGGTTATGAATGGTTTATCAAACATAGCAATCTCATGGATGCTAAGGTATGTCATATATGTCATATTTTTTCATCTATTTTAATTGTTGTTAGTTCATCACTAGCAAATAAAGGATGAAATATGTACTATTAATATTTTTTATATTAACAAATTTTTTGTTGTAGATTGATTGGTGAATTTTTGTTACCACCACCAAATATTTTACCTCACTCATACCGAGATTTATCTGGCATTATGAAAGATATTGGAATGGAGTATCAAGAAATAGATGTATGTCCCAATGATCATATTATATATCATAAACAACAAGAATTCGCAACAGAATGCCCAGAATGTCATATCAATAGATATCGAATAGATCAACTAACAAAAAAGGTGTCTCACAAGGTTCTTTGTTATATTCCCATTATTCCACGTATGCAATGATTTTTTTGTGTGAAAACTTAGTGCAATTTATGGATTACCATGCATGAAATAGAAGTGGAGATGACATTCTTCGAATGCATGTGGATGGTTCTGCATTTAGGGACATGGAGGAAAAATGGCCACACTTTAAAGAAGAACCTCATAATCTCAGGCTTTCATTGGGAGTGGACAGTGTCAATCCATTTAGAGAGTTGAGATCTATTTACTTGGTGTGTCCTATTTTTGCTATCAACAATAACATTCCTCCATAGATGTCAATAAAGAGGGAGCGCATAATGTTGTTAATGATTGTTCCAAATATTTGTTTACATCAATTTTCTTTAATGTAGTAGCATCTCATTTGTCTTATTTGTTGCATAATAATTTATATTTTTTTCATTCAATAGTCATGTACATTAATTTATATATATTGCAGTAAAATGGTTATAATAATTATGTAATGTTTATGTTCATTCAACTAGGTAAGTACCAAGTTAAAGATATGAATGTATATATTGAGCCTCTTATCGACGAGTTACTAAAGTTATGGAATGGTGTCACTATGTATGACATCTCTAGACCAATAGGAAAAAGACAATTTCAATTCCATGCAATGCTTGTATGGACAATTCATGATGCCCTAGGGCTAACACATTTTTGTGGTATGTTATAACATTTGACTACACTTTAACAATATTTAATTTTATGAAGTAGATATCATGCATGTTTTTAAAATAATCTATTCATTATATATAATTATAAAAATTGACATTTAATCCAATTATATATGATCTTACAGGTCTTCAAACAAAAGGAAATTTTGCATGTCCAATTTTTGGTCCAAAGATGAAATATCATCGTTCAACAAGTTTAGAAAAGCAGGTGTTTGATGAGTATATGCACTTCCTCCATAGAAATCATAAGTATCAAACTACTGAAAAACATCTTTTCAATGGGAAAGAAGAGACTACATCAAAACCACGAAGAATGACACCTCTCCTATGGAAGTTGGAATATAATAGAATTAATCGTCAAGGTTATACATCAGATCAAATTGTTTATCTATCATACATGATATGTTTTGAATTTATATTTTTATATTGTGTTTTGTTTACTCATGTTGTAATTGACAATGATTGTCGTTGTTAATTTGTTTAACTTATATGCTTCATGAAGGTCATCAAGGCATTAATGGTCGGCTTCCACAAGGACTGAAAATTTATGCCAGACAATTTAGTAGGTTGCCCTACTATGAGCAGCTACAAATTGTGCATTTTATTTGATACAATGCATATCGGAAAGAATATAACAAAAATGTTATGGAGAATGTTGGATGGAAGGCATGACAAAGAAAAAATTGTCAAAATTTTTAGTGACATTCAGGAAGCCAATCATGCAATGAAAAATTTCATTCAATTAAATAGCGATGGAGACCAAATTAATATAAGTGCCCTTCCTTGGTTATTAACAGAGCAACAAAGCAATGCTATAAAAGCAGTCATACGAAAAATTCGATTTACAGGATTTGTTGCAAACATAAACAATATAATAACAAAGAATGATGAATTTGGGTCAAGGATGAAAACGCATGATTGGCATACCTTCATTAAGGTAATTATTCTAGTATATTATATACACTTTTATAATGCATGTACTTTTCAGTGTATTATGTTTACTACTTTTGGAAAAATAATGAAAAGATCATTTTATAATTGTTGCAAGATGTTCTACCTCTATCTCTCCTAGACAACTTTGACAACAATGTCAAGCAAGTTATATATGATCTTGGAAAATACATGAGGTAAGTAGCGATATTTGTTCAATTCATTGTATACATCTTATAATTGCTATTTGTTTTACTTGTTATGTAATATACTGTATATTTTTGTTAAATCTCATTAATATATTTGTGCCTTGAATCACTTGTAGATGGTTGTCATCTAAAGAAATCCATAAAGAGGATATAAATTATTGGAAGAGAAAAATTCCTCGTCTAATGTGTGAAATGCAAAAGTGTCTACCTTCGACATTTTTCAATGCACAAGAACACTACCTCATACACCAAGTTGAGGAGATTGAATTGTGTGGACCTGTACACACAAGGTCAATGTGGATGGTTGAGAGGCACTTAAAATTTTTGAAGGCTTTGGTTAGAAAAAAGCACATCCTGAGGGTTCTATGGTGGAGGGATATATGGTATACCAGACCATGGTGTACATTAGTGAATATCTTCCTAAGTTTGCAGCAAAGATCCATGTAGATCGCATTTGGGATCCCAACTCCATTAACAAATTCGAAGGGGAGTACCTGATGGGGAAAGGTAGATTGAGAAAAGTGAGAGGTAATTATAAGATGGTCATGGAGATTAATTGGAATAAATTTTACATATGGTTTTTATGTATATTGTACTTATTTAATTTTTAATCTTCACTATACATCAATTATAAATTAAGGTCGTATACTGTGGTATCTAACTAATTATACGTCGTTTGTGAATTTTGATTTTTTTTTATATAGTTGGTCGAGAGTGGGATGCACTACATTTTTACATCGCAAAAAATCTTGATTGGATGACGATATGGATTGAACGATGTCAACAATCTGGTCGTGCATTAACATGGGAAGGTGTAGCTTCATTAGTTAAAGAAGCTCATCGTAATGGAGATTCCAATGTTACACAAAGAGAAATTGATTTAGCATATGGTTTAAGAGATAAAAGGTATGTATAAATATATTAATCACCCATATTATTTAATTATTTTCAATTATATTGATGTATATATATGTTGAGATTTTTTTCTTTGCATACATTTGGCCAAGAATAAATATGTTTATCAACTGACGATATTGCAATAATTTTTACATGTTTGACATATTGCAGGTGAAACACCACAAGGCTATGTGGTGCAATGGTCATAAATTTTGAATCAAAATGTTGGATGACATGAAGAAAACTTGTGATTCTGGTATAACTGCAATCTTTCAGGTGACTAATGTTTCATCTAGAAGTGACATAGATCCAGAAGTCTCAGAAAATTAATACTATGGGATTTTTGATGATATATTTGAGTGTGACTTTAAGTCCTTCAGATTAATTTTGTTTTTCGTCCTATGGTACAGGCTACGATTGAATGGAGATGATCTTGAGAGAACTGTTATTGAACATGATAATGGATTTACCATGGTTAATACAAGGTTGATTGAGTGAGCTGGAAATGAGCCCTATGTTCTTTCAAGCCAATGTGAGTAGGTATTTTACTCAGAGGTTCCAGGTAAACCGGGTTGGTCATTTGTTGTTAGACATGATCCAAGAGGCAGGCCGGTAAAATATAATGTGGTGGAAGAAGATGATGTAGATGATGATCAGGATCAACAGTTAGTTGATGAAGTACCTGACGAAGATGTCAAAGAGGAGGAACTAGATCATGATGATGTAGGAGTTAATGTTCATGAAGATGCTATTCGTGTGGATGATGAAATTATCAAAACTGATATCGATGATGATGATGATGATGATGATATGACCAATCCTTACAATGTTGAATATGGATCGGTTGATACAAACAAAGAGTTGGATGAAGAAGAAGATAAATGACATTGAAATGTATGAGTTATGTGATTATATTATCTATTTGATATTAATTTATTGATATAATTATATTTGACTTATGTGGTTACATAATTAATTCATGATGTTTTTAATTTTTATGCCATTACATAATTAATTTAATGATGTACTTTTTAATGTTTGAAAGGTAAAAAAATTAAAACATTTAAATAGTGATGTTAACAACCTTGAAATTAGAGTGTTTTATGGTTCATATGATCATAAAAGATTAAAAATTTAGTTGTAGAGGTGGTTGTTCAGTGGTTGATGTGTAAATTCCTTTAAAAAGAATAAAGTGATCATTGTAATGGTTATTGATGGTTGAGGATTTAAAATACAAGCTCTTGACATTTGACAATCTGTGTTTTTCTTCAAAAGTTATGTATTTTTCCTATTATGTAGCACTGTACGGTCACATGCAGCCATATTTTGATGTGAAACCAATTCAAGGTCGTGAATATATGTGTTAGCTTTGATTTGAATCTGATTTGAGGGCTTAAGGCATTGATTTGAGTTAGAAAGCTTCATTTCTTTGCATACAGCCCGGTTACCCTGTTTTTGAGGGTTTTGTAGTCCAAACATGATATAAAGGGGCTCTTACACTTTTTGTGATTACTGTACCTTGTGTAAGAGGCCCCATGGATACTGTTGTAATTGTAGGATGCATGAATAGGGAATAGGATGAGAAATAAAGAAGGTATAGCTGTTGTGCTCAAGAGTTTTTTGAAGAAAAGCATGTGAAATGAGAGGTACTTTCTGGCCCGATGCTTGTTTGCTCCTTCATTTTCTATAAGAAGGATTTCAAGGCCAGAAGTATGGGTTAGCAAGTTAGATATTTTTTGGCCGAGTCTAGGTAGAATTGCAGAGAAAATTGTAAAGTATGATGGTTTTAAGGAAAATGCAATTTAGGTTTTGAGTCATTTTGTAGTAGGTTTTGAATTCATGGGGATTTGATGTTTTATGACAGTACTGGCATTTGAATTGAAATAATTAATTCAAACTCATGTCCCTCCATTGTACATGCATATCTGAATTTTGAATAAGATAATCAAGGGTTGTCTCATTCATCTCACTCTTGTGGTGTGTATGATTTATGTTTTGGATTTAATTCAAAGAATTAATTAAAATGCTTGAATGGGATTGTAGGTGGATATGTTATGTATAAGAATTTGATAAGTAGTATTGGGTTAGAATACATGTTAATGAAATTGTAAATCAATGCTCTCAAGGATCTTATATGTTATGTGTTAAATCTGTCATAAACCCTTAGATGTTTATGAATTTGACTCCCTCAATGGATATATGGCACTGATGTAAGTTGTACTAATTTGTATGGTTCAGTATTTTGTTTCTCTTTACCTAGCGCTTACTACAAATTGCAAATTGTTGTGCATGTTTTACACACATGCCCCGCCATAGGCAAGGATCCACTATTTTTTGCTCTCGATAGGATGCTTTTCTCCTATCTTATTTTGCGTGCCCCATTTTCCAAGTCCAAATTGGTCATGTGCCATCAAATGATCAAATCCCCTACTCAAATTCACCTACTTGGGGTATTCAAATCTACGGATAAACGAGGTCCATCGTCCCCTTTTCTGCCTTTGTCTTGTTCTTGCTGTTTGGAAACATCTGTGGACCCCCGTCGCTCCTGTTTCCACATTTTGGACTTTGGGGGCAACCTTTTTTGGATCTGGGATGTGTTTGAAGCGCGTAAATGAACTGCCAAGGTTTTGTCAACATTCTATTAAATTTTGATGGTTTCGAAACATTCCCTCCGGAATTTCATTCCTCCTTGGTTGTTTGGAAAACATCCATGGACTCTCGTCGCTCTCGTTTCCACATTGTTGACTTTGGGGCAAACTTTTTTTGGATCTGGGATGTGTTTGGGGTGCTTAAATGAACTACTGAGGTTTCGTCAAAGTTTGATTAAGTTTCGGTGGTTTCGAAGCTTCGTCCCCCTTTTGCTATTTTGGAACATCCGTGGAGCCCCGACGGCCTGGCCTCCAGATTCCGGCCCCTTCGTAGCCGTTTCCAGGACTACGC
>VDFB02075321.1:194325201-194361611 GCA_007258455.2 Sequoia sempervirens
AAATTTTCAACTTAATTAACATACTGTAAAACCTAACAAAACAAGGTTGTAGCTCGTCAAATTGGAGAAGTGAAAGGTCAATACCAATGTAGAGGAAGAGTTTGGAGTAGTGAAAACAAGTTCAATGCTAGTGTCGAGGAAGAGTTTGGAGTTAAAACAAGGTCAATACCAGCGTCGACGAAGAGTTTGGAGGAGTGAAAACTAGGTCAATATCAGCGCCGAGGAAGAGTTTGGAGGAGTGAAAACAAGGTCAATACTAGTGTCGAGGATGAGGTTGAGGGCACTCAGGAAAATCGACGACCAAGGGGCAATGAGTACTGTAAGTTTTGCACCCCTATTCTCTTTAACCTTCAATTTTCATGCCTAGTTTCCAAAGATTTTCTTGTACATTGGCACCCCCATTCTCGTAAAATGGTATAATATAAGATAGAAAAAATAAAATAGCTTAGTCTTTCACATTTTTATCGACCAGCCTCAGGTCTTGGAAAAACTCCCATAATCTACCCATATCTTGGTTGAGGTCTAGTATTTCATCACACATAGCCTTCATCGCATGAGTCTGAAGTAATTGTAGACTTAACCCAAGTATATGATAGGCTAAGGTAGATCTAATGAATGGAAATAGAGGAATACAATTCTTTTTTAATACCTCCACCACAAACATATGCAAGGTGTTGGTTGTTTTTATAGTAAGCAGGTTGATCTTCTAATCTACCTATGTAATTGCCAATTCCAATAAAGGGCAGCTCGAAGGACCTAGACCAACTAACGAGGATTTGAAAGACCTCCTACACTTTGGGCTCTGCAAGACCTGGGAGGGTGATCCCTTAATGCATTTACAACCTCTACACAATCATCATAAACAACATTAACAAAAATAGATAATCTCATTTAATAGCTCAACATAATAGGATAATACTGAATAGAATTGGCTGTTTATCAATAATATCAACTATTTAGAGCATGAGATAACTACAACAACATTTCACAGTATAAGATAGTCATTAATTTGCAATTTGTAGCAAGCTCTAGGTAAAGGAAAACAAATAATGAACCATACGAATAAGTACAACTTAGATCAGTGCCATATATCCATTGGAGGAGTTAAATTTATAAGCATGTAAGGGTTTATGACAGATTTAACACATAACATATAAGATTCTTGATAACATTGCTTTACAATCTCATCAATATGTATTCTAACCCAATACTACTTATCAAATGCTTATACAGAACATATCCACCTACAATCCCATTCAAGCATTTTAATTAATTCCTTGAATTAAAGCTAAAACAAGAATCATACACACCACAACAGTGAGATGAACAAAACAACCCTTGATCATTTTTATTCAAAATTCAGATATGCTTGTACAATGGAGAGACATGAGTTCAAATTAAAATCATATCAATTCAAATGCCAGTACTGTCATAAAACATCAAATCCCTATGAATTCAAAACCTACTACAGAATGACTCAAAACCTAAATTGCATTTTCCCTAAAACCATCAGACTTTACAATTTGCTCTGCAACTTCATCTAGACTAGACCAAAAATATCTAACTTGCTAACTTTATTGCCGGCCTTGAAATGCTTCTTATATAGAAAGAGAATAGAGCAAGCATCGGACCAAAAGCACCGTGTCACGATAGTGGACCACCTTGTAGAATTCAAAAATTATTTATCCCAGGAGAATCTTCTTGTTCATTGTGCCCGCTGAGAATGGTTGATGCAGCAACAAAAAAACTTCAAGAATTATGTGCCTAGACTATCACCAAAAAAAAAAAAACTAGAATTTTTCGTAACTACAATAGCTGATTTGTCAACCATTAGTAGCTTACTCCTTTTCACTCTTCCTCAATTAAATGTCCATTTTATTTTGGGTACTCTTACATCCAATTGGCCAATCCAAAGGTGTCACCTCATTCATATGTGACACTATAAGGTTTTGTACTTAACTTTACACCTATTCCTTCTCTTTCTCAAAAGACTCAGGAATGAAATTTGGTGCTAATGATTTTGTCCATATAGCTCATAACAAATCATAATCTGAGTTTACCCCTATTTTTGAGGGTTTGTAGTCAAACATGATATAAAGGGAGCTCTTACACTTTTTTTGTCTGTATCTTATGCCAAGAGGCCCCATGGATCTTTATTGTAATTGTAGGATGCATGAATAGGGTGTAGGATGAGAAATAAAGAAGGTATAGTTATTGTCCTCAATAGTTTTGTGAGGAAAAGCATGTGAAATGAGAGGTTCAAGCCTAGGTTTCAACAAAATATGTATGGGAGATATGATTTTATGAATTTTTATCCATGTGCAGACCTAATGGGTTGTTTTTGAACACTGAATATAAATGATATACATACACACACACACATGCGCGCATGTGTGTATATATATATATATGTATGTATGTATATGCATTTTTAAATGTAAATGTAAATGCAATTCTGGATGCTCTCCTAGAACAATAAATGCAACATATCATTAAAGAAATCTATATCTATGTATATAAATGTGTATTTCCAAATGCAAGTGTAAATGCAAAGAGCATATGGTTTTGTAGTGTTATAGATACAACATATCCATAAATTAATGTAATTGGGAATTCTAAGTCTTCAGCACATATAATATAGAATCAATCAAACTATTAAACTATGAAATAAATGAAAGTAATGAAATGCATGTGTGTGTGTTTAGCAAATGTAAGTGTAAAAGTGAAATACAAGATAATGAAAATTATAAAGAGAATGCAGGAAGGTCTCCTCCCTTCTTGGTAGTGATAACCTCCCTCACACACAAGCCCTTAAAATTATGAATGGGAATATAATCTTTGAAGGAACTCAAGTTGATTCTCTCCTACCCTATTGCAATTAGTCATTTTGTCACTTACAAACATTTATAGTTACTAGGAGCACATGAATGATTCTTCATAATGAAAATTTGATCAAATACTTTTCAATGATGGCATTATGCATAAACCTTAGGTTAAAGAATGAATTCTAGCTAAGTTCTTTTCAAATTATGTCCAAGTACATTATAAGAGGCTAAAACATGTGTTGTGCCGGATACCATGGAGGAGGCTGCTGGATCTTTCATCTATCTACTTTAAAACATACCAAAAGTCTCCTAGCAATTAGACATAGGAAGATTTAAGATGACTTAAAAAAATTTATTGCTAAAGCATAAACATATGATGACTTAACCAAGCCTAGTACACACTCCCTCCCCATTAACCACTTAGACATTTGGAAATTAAATGTAAATTTTCTACTATTTTTGGTCATGTAGGTGTCCAATAAACCACTTGGTGGTGTTTCCCCTTCAAGTTTATTTACTTGAATGAGAAAAAGTCAACTGATTACAATTAGAGAATACATTTGAGAGATTTAGTTTAGTGTAACTAGTATACATAGTCACATTTAACACTCGTTAAAGTTTAGGGGGTTAAAGCGTTAAGTAGATTTGATTTGTGATGGACACATTTGGATGGTAGTAACAATAACTTGCAATCTATCAAGACTTGATTACCTTATAACCTGTGAAATTCTAGCGATGAAATGATAGATTAATCATAATGTCACCTTAGGATCACATCACCATGAAAGAACTTCATCGAACATCCTCATGAGTGCAGGTACCACCAAATAGGTATTTTTCATATTTGTCTTCCTTGAGCGAGGGAAATTCAAGAAGAGAAGAGGAAAGCGAGACATGTAGTATGTCTAAAAGAGGGAGATCAACTAGAGGTCAAAAGATTAGAAGAAAATTTTGTAAACGCATGGAATTTTTTCTTGGTGAAGGGGGGTCATGTTCTTATGATGATGAGAATGGGTGATGTCGAGGTGCCCTTGAGGTACAAAACTCACGGAAACAATGGGTGCAAGAGACTTCCTCCAATAAACAGCGATTTTTTGTGGTATGAGAGATATCATATAGCACTATCATCATTACATGGTTTGGGCATATTTGCATAGACTGACATAAAGGTCTATTATGAAAGTTACTGAATTGATGGAGTATGTAGGACCCTAATGCAGTTACAAGATTGGATGCAACTAGTTCGATATACAAAGGTATCGTGGTATGCAACATCCTTAAATTTATATTTGCTAAAGGATCAAAACAAAGGGTGGCTAGCATAATACATTGATGAAAGCCAAAGCATCGAGAATACTCCCCGAGGTTTATGTGATGCAGGGTCAACAAATAAGCAACCCAATTGCATATTGAGGAGCGTGAAACTATGTATTCGTATGTGCGATAAATCAATAACTACAGGGGAAGAGTTGCTAATCGATTACAATTTGAATTGCTTAGTTACAAACACAGTTACTATGGGGATGGTACCTACAATGTACCATTTTACCCAACCTCCAATTAATGACTCCAATATACCATTTTATTCTTATGTTTTTTTCATAAGTCTATTGGTTTCATTTCGGTAATGTTTTTTAATATTTAATTTTTGTCATAGTGGGGCATTGATCATATAGAGAAGGCTTCGGCCCAGAGCATAGATCGCGATTTATCTTCAAGTGCTTCTACCCAACAGGTTTACCTCATTGTAATTGTACAAATTAGATATGAGAATTTTTTATTATTATTATGTTGTTTTGATAAGTTTATTGGGTTAATTTCGATAATGTTTTTAATATTCTTGTTGCAGTTGACTGATCAGGGAAATGCACCAGCAGTAGATGAGAGCATCCATAGGGAGGTGCAGTCAATATTATGTGATGATGACATCGCTTATTCAACAAACCCTCTCGATATGATAAGGAAGACCCAAAAAAATGCAATGAAAAAATCCTTAAGTTGTTATTCATAGTGCCTCAAACAGATGAGATAAGAGAGAGGGTTAAAATATTGACTGAGAGATCACAAAACTTGCAAGTAAGTTGTCATGAGGTTTTTAATTATAACATAAGTTCATTTATGGTTTTATATTTTGTACTCTTTTATGTCATGAACTAAACTATGTGTTGCTTTTATAGGATTTTTTGCATCCTCATGATGCTCCTAGCCATGATTAGGGTACTGCAAGTGCTGCCCGAGGAGTAGGGGTTGGTACAAGTGTATATCCTGATCTTCATGCGCATACATCACATCATCTAACCCCATCATCCATGCCTATATTGTCGTTTGAAATGTCAGAAACACATACCATACGAGAATTCGTTAGTGCATCCTCTGGTAGCGAACACATGCCAAAACATGCGTCAGGACATGTACCCGGGGATGCAAAGGCCACTAGTACTAGTGATATTTTAGCAGCATTTCCTGGATCTTCCCGTATTACTAGTACGAGAACATTTCCGATCACATTTGTGGTTACCGAGGATTTCATTCCCATAAAGATAGAGAAGGTCCTAGGTACTTTAAAATGTTTTAATTATTATTATATATAATCCAATTAAAATTTACTTATTGATCACTCTTTTTAGACTATTGATCCCATGATCATTTTGCAAGAAATGATGTTTTTTTATAAACATCTAAGTGATATTACATTAGAGCTCTTCGGGCCCACCATACATACACGATGGAATGCCCAAAATCAAGATTTAAAAGATGACCTCATTAACTGTTTAGTTGTGCTCTTTGGTGATAAAACATTCAACCAAACCAAGGTCCTTAAAGCTAGTACCTATCTAAAGGTATAGCAAAGGGACCAATATAGGTCACATTTAGAGAAGAAAAAAAGAAATCTGAGCATCCCCATGATTCGAGGAGGGAGTGGAGGACACAGTGTGGATGGAAAGGAGAGGCTGAAAGAAAGGAAAAGAATTACCACAAGGGCCAAGGAAGGTATGTGATACTATCAACAGTAACAATTATATCTTGATTACTCTTTCTTTTACATAATCTAATGCATTTAAAACTTTTCATGGAAGCTTACGACACATGAAGGCAATAAGGGAAAGACTGAAAGCATGGGAAAAGAATACAAACTTGGCTTTGGTGGTTATATATGAAGAGTGCTTGGCATGAATTGCAAACATCAATAAATGAAATATTGTATCCAAATAATAAATTGAAAACAATTTTGGTTTTATCACACCATAGAAGAAAAATTCATGATCTTCTGCAAAAATGTAGGGCTCTGAATTCAACAGAGTTCCCACAGAAGAGGACCTGAATATTTCCTTCTAGCAAGGATATGGAGTCGTGGTTGAATGCCTAAGATTCTTGACTGAGCAAACATAATCTTCCATTGCATCTGACATGCGGGTAAATAAACTCAATAAAGTTTATTTAAAATTGAATACTTGTGCAATCTATTCAATATTAATTTCCACCATAAAGTAATTACATGCCTATTTGTTTTAAACATTCAAGCAATGATCATACTGCACATGACATTGGAATGCAGCCTAGTGAGGGTGGAGCACAACATGCAGATGAAGGTCATGGTGTGCATCCTAGTACTTTAGAGCATGTAGAGCTTGATCAACATGTTGAGCATGATCAGGCTAGAGAAGATCAGGAATATGATGTGGCCCCATCAGGTAAAGAGGACCACTCTAAAGTTATTTTAAACATATTTAATTACAATTGGTGTTTTAATTAATGTAACCTTTAGGTGTTTCAACTTTAGAGCATGTAGAGTATGATCAACATGTTGGTATGATCAAGCCTAAAGAAGATCGGAACAGCAGTGTGGCCCCATTGGGTAAAGGGACCACTCGATGTTCTCTTAAACATATTCATTTCAATTGGTGTGATAATTAATGTAACCTTTCTCATGTTTCAGCTGCAGATCGAGTTAGAGGGTGTTCGGTATGTTGAGGCATGGAGTCTATGAAGTCTGAGGAACATGATGTGGACCCATCAAGTAGAGAACCTCTAATGTTCTTTTAATTAATGAAATACTTGTAACAATAATAATAAAACATATCGGTTTAACATTTCTTTGTTATTACAGCAGACCCCCCCTTGGAGTGGTCTCCACGTCATGAGTACATGACTAGGCATACATTAAGATCACGAGTAGAGGGGAAAACAACTGAAGGGGGGACAGATGATTTAGAAAGCGATACTCCACTTCTTTTTTTAGTTGCAAAAAAGAAACAAAAAAAAAAGTAGTTATGAAATCTATATCATGACAACCATATTTTTGATAATATGTAAAAACTGAAAGAATGAATATTATATGTTAATGAATGAATGTAGATATGTTAATTAATAAATGTTATATGTTGAATGAATGTTATATGTTATTAATGGATGAATGAATGAATGTTATATGTTATTAATGGATGAATGAATGATTAATGTTATATGATTGGGTATGGGGAATTGAGAGTGATGTGAGGGGGGGAGGGGCCAAATGAGCTTCCACCGTCACGTGGTTAGCCCTGTTAAGTAGAGAATATTAAACTATTCTTGAAACAAAGAGAAGCTCAATAAGGTAATGCACTTTTTAATATAAGAAATGCATTGTTTGAAGCATCAAACCAATATGCAAAGATGAAAGAAAGTGCTAAATTTTCACTATGGTGGTAGAAAAATGATTCTTTATACCCTGAATCCATGGTCTACATCATAATTTGAAGTTGTTTCAATTCTAATGTTCCGAGTTTAGTTTATTTGTATGGCTTTGTATGAATACCACATTGTGTTGTGTGTGGATTTGCTTTCAAAGCTTTGTTTCTTCTTTTTTTAGTGGTGACATAACTCTAAAATTTGACTTTTGTGCATAATAGGTTAGTGGAAAAATTGACAACTTTGAAGGGTTTAGAGGCTTGATTAAGATAGATACACGGATATTTGGATCTTGTTGTTGATGGGAGGCTTCCACTTAACCATGAAATTTTGTACCATCTATAGGTATGCAAAATTTTATCTACTTACATTCATTCTTGATCATAAATGTTGTAAATGATATTAATGCTTCAAACTTAAGATTCATTTCATTGTTATAATGATCAAAATGTTATACTTTTCTATACATTCAAGCATTCTCTTGCCCCCTACCCTTTGCTCTCCCCCATCCTTTTAAGAATTTTATTTTTCATAAAAGATTCACATTTATGTCTCATTTAAACAAATTTATCTGAAGCACTAGGAGTGAATAAAGATATGTAAAAGATGATGGATTATGTCTAAACAACAACTTTCCATCTTATAGCTAATTAAATCCTTAATAGTTGAATAGTTCAGAGCTCGAATAATGCTTGTATATGCATGTGTAGCAATAAGGGAGCCTATGTGAAGATTGAAATTTAAAACATCACTTTGGTATTTTTCCTTAGGCAATGAAATGATATTTTGAGTAATACAAACCTACACACACATTGATATTTTTCAGCATTGCATTGAGGAAATTTTTTTCTCTTATACCTACCCTCAGCTAGACATGGAGGTATATAATATTGGTTTTTGGGTTTATTCTATAAGTAGTTAATTTCATAGAGGAAGACTAAAATCTTCTTAATGTCCTGTCAGGTGTGAAAGCATATGAATCACTTGTTGAAGGCACCATTTTGTATTCATCCAAAAACTGGTTTGTTCTTTTTTTTATGTTTCTTGCATGTGTTTTTTTTAGGTTCTAGAGATGTAGCTCGGCTCTTTCCTTTGCACTTTTCATCTATTTTGATGATTACACTAGATTGTCCTCATAATTTTTCATGTAGATTTGTTTGTAACCTTATTTTCTACCAATCAATTTACAAACCAGTCACATATTAAGGACCATTTCACTAACTTGTAGTCATCCATTACTTCATATGTTGCAGGTTGTGTCTGTGTTCCAATAAATCATGATGATTGTGAGAACTTTAATCCTACAAGTGTACCCAATCTTTCTCAAGTAAAAGTCTTACCTTATTTTATAGTACTTTAAATGGTTAATTGAAGGTGCTTCTTTAGATCTGAAATAGTTGAACCCTGGATTAAAATATGGTATTAGATGGGAAATATAATGATAAAACTGAGGTCCATTGAACACAAATTATGAATATAATTTATTGGACTATGAATAGTGTTACAATTATAATTATTTCTCCTTTACCTACCTCTGCATTAATGAAAAAGATAGCAGATATTGGAAGTTCATTACATGTCTCATGTATGTGTTAGTATTTTAATTTTGTTTAAGTTGTTCAAGAGCTTGATTAGGTCAAGAATATGTTCTACAAGCTTTGTTCTCTTGACACTTCTCAACATTTTCCCTACACATTTTCTCTTCAATACAAAAATTTCTTAACTCATTCCCTTGTTAGCCCTTGGTTGTTTGTGGTTTATCTGTGAAGAATTTATTTTCCCTATTACTGCGAGTAAAATCATTGTCAACAAGAACTAGTGCTAGAAGGATAGGCTCTTTTTTATTTATCCATGAAAAATTTATTTTCCATGTTGTTGCAAGTAAAATCATATCATCAACAGGAACTAGTGCTAGAAGGAGTGCCTATCTTTGAATTTTATATTAGTTCTAAGTTTTGAAAGGAAGCTTGTAAAGTGAAGTTAAGTGCAAGATGGTTTTTTAGTATGGAAGTTGGTAAAATTTTGAAAAAATTTAACCAGAGACTACATGCTTGAGTTTATTCACCTTTGGTAGAGTCACCGAGTGTAGGATTCATGATACAACTGATCACGGTGAACTTGAGTGTGATTTTTTTTTAACTAGGGTAAGCTTGGCCATGTGCAAAGTAATTCCATTAATGGAAGAAGTTCTAACTACTAGAAGAAAAGAATCATTAGTGAGAAAAACTTTTAACCCTAGTGGAATTGGAAATATTAAAAAATTAATTGATACATCAAGACAGTTTGAAAACTGCAATTATTATAAAGAAAATCTTAACATTTTATAGGAAAATAGGCAAGAATGTTGAGATTCAGAGACATCGCATCAAAAACGAGGAAACAGTATTGATGAGTCATCATTCTCCTTATACGTGGAAAAAAAAATGTCGAAAAGGAGTGGGAAAGTCGAACGGGAGACACGTGTATTTTGCTCCAAATTGAAAATTCACAAGTTAAAAAAGGAAATTTCCCTGATTTTATGCAAGATATAGAGTATCAATCCTTTAATTTTTGTCTCTTTGATAATAATATAAATTGTGATACATCTTGGTCTAATAAAGTGCAAAGTGAAGGCAGGACCGAAGACATGAAGATTTCAAGAGGAGGAAGTTGAGAAATGGACACAGCCATTCATGGAAATAAACTAGCACTGGAAGAAGGTAGAGTATGCTCACATCAAACAAAGTGTGTGCAATAAACCTTTAATGAGGTTGTTTTCATACATATTAGCCAATTCATTGGTAAGTAAACCTTTGAATTTATGTTTATTAAATGTAGAAAATTTAAAATAATTCATTGTTATAGTAGAGTTGTTGAATTTTTTATGAATGAATTTAAGGATAAACCTATTGTAATTTGTACAAAAACAACAATGGAAATAGTCATAGAAATTAAAATAAGTTGTTTTGTTATGGCTAATCACTTATTAGGTTAGAGGTTTGGTTAGTTAGGGTTAGTTTTGTTTCTATAGGGTTTGTTGTGTTTTGTTTTATTTTATTTCTTTTTGTTTCTTTTCTTTTCCATTTGGCCTCTACATTAACAAATTCTACTTAAATTATCTTAAAAATGAGAGTTAATTCAAACATTTGTAAAATTGAACTGTGAAATGCAAAATGATAAAACCATACACAGTAAAACATGCTTTAAGATGTACTAAAATATATATATGTGTGTGTGTATATCATGTATATACATGAAGTATCAAAATTCTTGCTTCAAAAAGATCAGAAAAAGCCAAAAGAGTGAGTAAAGTTGTAGGTAGTAGTAGCCATTCATTCAATATGGGACACCTCATCTATTAGGGCTAAATTCCCTATACAGGTGAGTTCTCAATGAAATTCAAAGTCATGAATATGGAGGTCAGTAAGGAAAGTGCAGAGTGGAATGACTTCCTTGTGTTCTAGGAATCGAGGAATATCATCCATGGAAGGGATTTCGATGGTCAGGTGAGCAAAAAACAAATGGTATCCAAATTCTCTAAATATTCAGGGCTTACTACTGAATTGGCAACTAAGCAATCATCTTCAACAGGTAGCCCAATATCTAGAAGCGATGCTACAAAATGAGAAGCCATGTTGGAGTAAAAGTGAAAGTAGCAGCTAGATTCAACAATATTTTCCCCAAGAACTAAGCACAAATTTGGTATAGTGAAACTAGAATTTTGAATGAAGAAAACCTTTTCAAGCCTTTGCAGTGTGATACTTCCTAGGAAAACATTCTGGTGGCAAGAGCAACTTAAGAAAATTGGAGTGTCCATGGCCTAGAAGTGAGAGAAAATAAACAAAGTAAAAAAAATGCAGAACAAGAGAAGAAAGCTAACAAAAAAGTGTGGAGAATTTGAGAAGAAATGTTGAATTTATAGAAAGCTATGAGGAGGTTGTGGTACATAGTTACCTCAAGTGAAGTCTTGGAAATTGTAAGCAAGGTGGCAACCAAACAATTATCTTCAAAGAAGAATGTTAAATCAAATTAATTCTTTGCACATAGTTGGTGATAAATTGCTTCAAATTTCAGCAGTACAAAGATTGTGAATCAAGCAAGTTGAAGATTTCAAAGTAAAGGGTGGTCATTTCATTTTTTTTGAGTTGTATTAATTATGCAGATGCTTAGGTGTGTGTAGTAGAAAGGAAAATGAAGTCAGTAAGGCAACACACATCATCACCCAAGTAAGTTGAATGAAATAATACGTGTGAAATAAGGCGTGTGAATTTAGTGCAAAATAATGTGACCATGATTCAAAGTAATCATGACATTTTCGATCCATTAATGAGGTGCAACATTATCAAATTGGGAGTGCTAGACAAATAATTATCAATTGCCATAAAATTCAATTGAAAAGGGTGGTAACTAATGTTCCTAAATTTAGATTTAAATTTGGTGATTAAATTGTCCATTGCTAAATTTTAATTTATGCATATTTTTTAACACATAGCGAGTCATAATTAGCTAGGATTTGACATAAAGTAGTAAAATTTAGCTGGAAATATGCACCAATAGGGAATTATTAAATGAATTTTTGGGAAATGGTGAGTTGATGAAGGGATTTTCATTGAATGAAAAATCAAAAGGTAACCTTCACTACCACTGTAATTCGCAACCTAATAGCGGGCTTCATTTCTTGCAAGTTGAAAATGAGCTATCATTGAAATATAAAAAGTTGAATTAAGGTGATCCCATAATAGTGGTTTACAATTTTTGGCCAAACTGGACACTGAAATTATTATTTTTAATTAAATCTTCACATTCAGGCACCTATAGTGGCTAAACTGTGAGGAATTTGAAGATGGTGCAAACTAGAGTCTCATCAAATTTTGTCTGTAGATTCTAAAAATATTTTTTTCAAAATTTTTGGAATCAAATTGTACTTCTTTCTCCATCTCCCACGAAAATTGATTTTTTTCAGAAAACAACATTTTTAAAAAGTGACGCACACCGTATAACACATAACTTTTTTCCATGAAGGATAAAATTCTAATTCTTTCAAATTTAGATTTGTAGCTCTGATATCTAGTGCTTCCACTTGGTTAGATAGTTTTTTATTGAATATTTTTCCTTAATCAAGTTTTAAACTCAAATGAATTACAATTCAGATACAGTGTAAGCATCTTTTTTGTATATGTCAAAATTTAATTTAATTTTGTTTGTTAGATCAAGGACTTCAATGTCGGTGCACTCATATTTTTCAAATTTTTGATAATCTTCTATTTTTCCACATGTGAAGAACAAAGAAATTCATTTTCGATGAAAAACCTATGTTTAATAAAACTTAAAAAACAAATACATAACAAAACCAAAACATATTAAAATTATATTCATTGGATAGCTTGTTCTGAGGAATACCATAACCATTTGAAATAAATTTTAAATGAATTAATTTGATCCCCCAAAATCTAAATCAAAAGTGTTTTTTTATCAGCATTTTGATAGGTGTAAAGGAGACGCATTTATAGGTATGGTTTAAAATTAGCGAGGTTCTATCCAAGGGGGTTTGATCTAAGGTGATTTGATCAAACCCTCTTCAATTGGAATCCTTAAAATGGAACTTTTCAATGCTTAAATCATTATATTTTCTAAAAATATGTGATTTTAGCTAAAATTTGTTCCTCTCAGGAATTGTAAACCACTATTATGATAGAAATGAAAAATGAGCTATTATTGCAATATCTAAAATAAGAAAATCAACTCTTTAGGATATCTGAATAACTCTATCTGGGCTATAGACGCTTGGCTAGTAGTAGAGCTATGTTTGGGGGGAATTACGAAGATAACCCTGTTGGGGCTATGAACGCTTGACTAGCAGCAAGGCTCTATCCCTGGTTGGCTTTGGAGGATTACCATATTATGTAGTTCAATGTCAATGAACTGATTCTTTTCACTAAGTTCCAAAAAATGGAATTAATCAGAGCACACATGAATGTTTCCAGTGGAGTTTTACTTTTTATGCTAGAATCTAGGTGAAGGTGAAAGTTATTGTTTTAAAATATGTATAAACTATAATTTACAACTAGTGATTTAATTTCAAGTTTAGTTTAAATTTGATTTTATTGGTTACAATTTTTTGTGTGTTCTCACAACACACCCCAAGACTGTAAGACTTGGGGACCCAAGTGAAAAATAATAACTCTTATGGCATGAGCTAGCAAGTTGAAAAGATCACCGGAAGTGAAAAGTAAAGAGAAATTTTTGATCAGAGAGTACTTCGTAATGTAAGTGTTTTTGGGTACTGAATACCGAGAAGCAGAAATGTTTGAAAAGAAAAAAGGTGTTGCAAATACTAAGTAGAGTGTTCTGGTCCTATATTTGGAGTCCAGTAAAAAATGAAGTTCTAGTAAAACCGAAGTCCAGGGAAAGTTCATAGGTAAAGTTGAATACCGGGTACTGAGAAACGATGTGAAATGATTTTTTTTTGAAATACTAAGAATATCCAATGATTCTAATATTCCAGTAATATGGTATATGTAGAGAATAATTATGCAAGAATTTATTATATGCTAGAAAGGATGTTATTTATGAGATTTATCTAGTAACATTTGAATAATGGTTTTATTTACATGAGATGTTTATAAAAAAAAAAAATCTTTAAAAGGGATTTAATGTGTGGAATTTGTGATTGCAGGAGATGCAGATTCTGACGCAAAGTTTGGGTATGGATGGCCAGGAAAATTATATTTGGAAAAAAATCTGATGATGTTGCCAAGTTCAATGATGCACTTTAAAAGCTCATGCTGGAATAAAGTTCATTGCAAAGATGTGCCAGATACCTGAATCTTAGGACACTGGATGTCAAACATGCAACAAAGAAGTGTACCTATTCTGGGGGTGGCTCATTGTTGGAATGTTCAAATCGAGGAAGAACCTGAAGTGTAGGGGTGAAAATTCCACCTGATCACTCCAATTTTGTGGGAAGTTCCTACATTTTGTTTGAGTGGATTTGTTTAGTTCGAAGAAGGAACCCTGATGATTAAAGATTAAAACGTGAAGAGCTTCAATGTGCAATTGGAGTTGACCTTCATTGACTTTGATTGCAATTCTTCTATAGGTCACTGTCTTCCACGTGCCTTGATGTGATTGGTCCCTTGGATTTCCTCTCATGTATTTGTCTTATCCTATCTATTCCTTGTCTTATATAAAAGGCTAGAAGATCTTTTTTTTAAAGTTAAGTTCAAAATTTGTGGATGTCGAAAGAGCTAAAACTTCTTTGAGTTTTGTTATTTTTTCATGTTTTCTAAATCATCTTGGTGTAAAACTTTGTATGCACATAGACATTGATTAATATCAGATCCAATTAGATAGCTACCTATCTCATGAATCTTTTGTAGCTAGTTTTGTTAGTTTAGCCGAACAAGACTATGTGTTGTGCCATTTAAGGGTGCATGTAGAACCTACTCGATTTCCAAACTAAAGCCCCTCTCTTTAAAAGCTCACACCATTTTATATGTAGCTGTGAAGCAATCTGGTAAAGTATAAAGTGGCTTTCTTTATTTTAGTTAATTCTTTGGGGCATGTATGGAGAATAACCAAGAGAAAAATTTAATTTTCAGTATTTGTATGCTTTATTTTAGAGTAGATGCTTAAATTCATTGAAAATGTTCCAAAAAATAAGTGAATGGATGGAAATTTGTTGAAATTTTTTCATTTCTTATGAAATTGCTAAATGCTTAATGCTAAATCTACTTAAGTGATAGCAAAGAAATTGGTGATGTTCATGAATATTATTTCTAATATTTTGATTTCATGATGTTATTTTTATGAATGAATTGGAAATATTATGTAAAATTCTTATGATTCTTAACAAAATCGAAGGTAACCATATTCCCTTTGAGATTAATAGCAATATCACATTATACCCGAGAGTGAACCTAGTGCAATCAAGACCTAATGACCAAAGACTTGGGATTGAACTAAGTCAATATTTTCCTATTAAATCAGAATCCCCTTTCAGATTGTCTTTGTTCTATATATTTAAAGAAGGATAGGCTCTTTATGGTTTATCTATGAAGAATTTATTCACCCTCTTGTTGCGAGTAAAATCATCGTCAACATGACTCATATGCTAGAAGTGGCATATCATTCTAGTTAGGTTTTTCTAGAAATTCAAAGTCTAAATCCACTTTTCAATGTCTGCTCTATCGTTTCTATTTTATTTCTAGATCTAAAACTCTGATTCATAACTTGTAGAAGTCTTCCAATGATCTCCAATGCAAGGTGACAACTTTGACAACTTTGAACACTTCTAAAACTTTCTCCAAACTTGCTCTTCAATATGTCTATAACCTATATATGAAAATCACACACTGAAGAGAGGGAAACATGTTTTTTTGTTAGTGGGAGGTGGTTTCCCTTGGTCAAACTTTGTTTTGGTAATAAAACTTTGAAATGAAATGAAATAGGATAAAGGAATGATGAATAAAAAAAATGCAATGTTGGAACTCACCAAACCCTAGCAATAAAGTGTTGCAAAAATGTATGAAGTGTCTCCAATGGATGTAGATCTTGAATCTTTCTTGAATGTGATAGATCTTTACTTGAATGCTAGATTTAATCATAAAACCCTACATCACAATTTTTAGCTAAAAAGTAAACATGATGCATGATGACTTTGACATGATGCTTGATGCTTGAATAATGCTCTAAAACACTTGATAATCAGCCCTTGAATGCTCTTGAATGCTCTTGTAAACACTCGAATGCTCTTATGAACTCAAATTTTCTATTAGGATGCTCATTCAACTTGCTAGGTGTAAAATGAGAAAAATAACCTTGTATTTATACTTATTTATGCCAAATTTCCCAAAATTACAACACTACAAGTTGAAATCATATCTAGGAGAATAAAATCCCACCAAGAATTTGAATTAAGTTTTATTTTGGGTAACACGAGACTCATATGCTAGAAGTTTCATATAAGTCCCATTAGACATAACTATGGGACACATTTTTCAAAAATTCTTAGGATGATGTAAAATATAGATCGGGGCCCAAAAACCTAGGTGGGACTCATACAACCTATTGATTATTTTTTGAGAACCAAACTTAATCTCACTAGATGCCTATGAATTTTCCATAATTCAATAATAAGCAAAGGTAAGGATTGGCCAACAAACAAGTAAAGGATTTTTGTGCCTCTACTTCTACACTTTGGGCTCTCTGAAACCGAAGAGGGTGATCCTGGCAATGTTTATATGATACTCTTGTTCCATTTTATCATGAACATTGAAACAAACATATGTCTTCCTATAAAATGTAAATATAGAAAATTCCTTAAATATTTGGTTGACCCTTTAATGAATTGTTACCTAAAGCAAGGAATGAGTGGTACTTCCTACCACTTTACTACAATTACATGTTTGTTAGAAATTGTAATTAATATTTATGTTCTTTTTCAAGTATGGGAAGAATCACTTACATCTATGATAACAAAATTAAGAGACCAGTGCCTTATCTATGGGTGACATACTCATACTTATAATAAATTGAAATACCTTAGAAATGAAAATAAGCAATTATATACTATTGTATATTGCTTTACAATACACAACTCAAGGTATCTAGAAATAGAAACTACTTATTTATCCTTGAATCTCATCTCACAAATATATGATCTTATTAAAGAATTTTAATTAGTTCTTTGAACTAAAGAAGAAATAAAACCACCCATTCAACCAAAGAATTTGAAGAAAAATGGAAGATCCTTGATCATTCTATTTATAATTCGAGAGACAAAATATAGAGGAGAAAAATTGATTCCAAAATTTGAAATTATCCTTCATATTCCATTGCTATTGTAAAACTATTATGCTCATTGCAAACAAGAATGCATACCTAAGACTCGACACTATTCTAATTCTCTATTCTTGAATTACAAAGCTACTCACATGGGCTCAAAATTGCTTAACCTTCAAAATACCTATGTAATTGGACTTGAATTCCCATTTATAGAAACATGGGAGCAAGAAGCATCAGATCAAATTACAACCAAAGTAACATTTACATTTGACAAAAAATTCATTTCAATTTCAAATTCAAAATACCCCAAACGGTTATATTTGCACCTTTGAAAATGGGGGAAAGCATATAAGAAAATTTTCATTTCTATTTGTTGAAGAAGATATACCCACATTTGAAAAGACATCTTTCATTTGTTGCAACAACATCAAAATATCTTCCTCACAAGCCAAAAGTGTTATCCACGTGTGCGCCCTATCAACAAAACATAAAAATCAAGAAAAGCAATAAAAGAGAAAACTAGCCCATCAAAATCAGCAGTTATGTCACCAATTTTCATGTTGGGGAGAGAACAATATTTTGCAATACTTCAGCAAAATCCTAATTTGTACTATTTCTAGGCTATACATTGTTCTCTCCCATACATTACTCACCATTTCTCCCTTCTCATACACAAGCTTATTATGTAAACCTTTCCAACCATGTGTTGTACTCATCTTCAGTGGGCCATAATATCAAAGCTAGGATTCAGTATGGAATAATCAACTACAGTCAACATCATCATAGCCCATGGGAGAAACTCTCCCAAATCATTCTTCCATGTAGAAAAATCTTTTAGCTCACCTTTATCATTCAATATTTTAGGCATACCAAACTCCTCCATATCTCTAAACATTTTTAGTTTGTAATGGAGCTACATTCCTAACTTTCCATGGAAAGTTGTTATTTCATTCACCAAGTCAATAGCCTACAATATTTTAGGAACATGTGTAGGAGCTTCAAGATCTTCTTGCATCTTAGAAATAATTTCTTTTATTAGTCCTACCTTGGTGCTTCATTTTCTCCACTCAATTTGGAAAGCCTCTTGAACCTATAGATACTTTATGTTTGCTTCATGGATGTTCTTGTAAGTAGCCCACATATCATCAACTTTGTTCACCATCTTTGTTACTCTAAATTTCAATACATCTTGAAAATAATCATTGGCTACTCTAATTGTCTCCATCTTTTCCTTCTTAACATTTTCCTTCTCTATCTTTAGCTGGTTATTCAAATCCTAAATCCTTAAGGCCAATGTTTCTCACTCTTGTGTAGACAAATTTGAAGAAGAAGAGGATGGTGAAGACAATTCCCTTATTGATTGGCTAGCCTGAATAGTGGCTCTCATCTTGTTAAGCTCATCCAAAGCCTTGTTGTATTATTTTTATAAGGCATCATATTTCTTCTAAGAAATTTGTGTTGTATCAGTAATGAGCATTGCAACATGTACAATTAATTTTGCTACTTGAACAAGAGTTATATCTGCAACTATTTTCACCACCATTGAATTGATGACCTCTTTAATAGGCATAACAATTTCATGTTTCCTAGTGTTAGGTGTCATGGAAAAAGTTGCAATAGTGTGCAATTTTGGACTATAACCAAACCTAAACACCCTATTGTCAAAATGCTTCTTAGATATAGAATCCCAAGGGTCTCTCCTTATTACATCGAATGCAATAGTTGAGGTGAGGGTACATCCTAGAAGTAATAGCATTCCACTTTTTGTGACAATATTCCTAGCCTCGGTAGGAGTAATAGTTGAAATCTTAGCCATAATATTTTCTTCCTCTTCCTTCTCAATCTCCGCTTGCTGAGAGGGATCTACATTAGCTTTAGCGTGTTCAATCCTTTCCTTTATTTCTTTCCTTCTTTGTTGAAAAATAAAATCTTTGAATTCTTTATTTAGCACAAATGCATCATCTACAAGGAACTCATCACATCCTTGATCCTTGGATAATCATCAACCTTCTCATCATAGTTCTATTGAACAATTCTATCTTGGGAAGTTTCTGAATCAATAACATCATCAATATTAGGAGGGAATTTCCTCTCCACTTCCTCATCACCGAGAACATGCTCTACCATTTTCTCTTCCCTAGTCACTTCAACATCTCTTCCCTATAGCTCTATGGGTTGCTTGGGAATATCCATGGCCTAAGCTTGTTGTTCTAAGAAAGCTTGTTCTCACTCAGTAGCTTCCTTTACCTTTGCTTTAAAATCATCAATTTGATAATCCTTTAATTTTGCAAAATCCCTTTCAAAAGGACTCTCTATTACATCATATGGACTCACATAAAAAGAGTTTCTTTTTATGATCCTTTCCTCAATGTCACATATGGGTGTTCATTCCTCTTTCCTTGGTATAATAGCCCCATCACTTTTCAAGTTCCTCAACACATCATCTATATATAAGAATTGGTGGAGAATCCAGATAAACTCTTGATTTTTATTTTTTCATGTACAAAACCCTTTGGATCAAAAATACTAACCTCATCAATAGGTAGCCTGAGGTTATTCACCATTATTCAAAAAAAATCATATGCCTCCTTGATAGTAGCTGTGAAGTAAGAAAAAGAACATTGTGGCACTATCACAATACCCTTCCTAGGATTTATAAACAATTCTTGGTGCATAAAATTGAGTTGCCACATCAACTACATAAATTCCCATTTGTCAAATACATATAGGGGAGAGTAGTGTGGTGCTACTTTGTCTTTGTAAGACCTGATTAGAGTATGTTCTGAATGCAGAAACTAGTCTTCCCATTTATGCTTTGTAGTTGTTCCTTGCATTTCCTTTGGGAACATGATGTATCTAATCACCTTTGAAAGGATATGAATGGGTGCCATATCCATACTTTCCAAGATAACAAACCTAATGAAATGGAAAAACATCAAATAGTTGGAATGGGGACAATCTTGGTCCCAAATGTATGCCTACATTTAGATAGGAAAATCATTATTCTCATTATCTAATTTTCCTAACTTCAACTTTGTCTTCCATTTCTCTAGTCCCACAAATATAAGCATATGCATCAATAGAGAATAATGTGGAAAAGATAGAGGGAGAGTTTCCTTCTTCAAATCAATAAAATCCTTATGCATTTGTTTAGTAATGTAGGAAACATAGTCAAAACCCCTGTTAGAATTCAAATTTTGTATATCAACCACCATCACCAACAAGTCAGTGACTATCCTAGCATCAAATCTATGAGCCAAAACTTGATTCAAACAATAGTATGTGTTCTTGAAATAATCTGCAAATTCTTCGCACTCAAAAGGATCTAGATCCTTAGGACCGAATCCTTCATTGTTATTCTTTTTATGCCTAACAAGAAAACTATTCTTGAATGCAACTCTATTTTTCTCATACTCACCATACAAATCCATAGGCTTGATACCAACTATATAATGAGGGTATACAGTAAACACCTCCAAAATTATATCCCTCGTTACTTCAAGAATAAGAGTTTCATTCTCACTCTTGATTTTCCTATCCTTGGGATCATAATGATTAGCCAATTCCATCATTGCATCCAATTCTAAAAACACATTAGGGACCACTCGCCTCTCAAGGTTAAGGCCCCATAAGTATCTAGTTGGCCTTCTATCATACCTCTTGTTAAAATCATATAAAAACAACTACCATCCACTCTAAGGCTAGGTTTGTTCTCCAATTTCACTAGCCATGTCAATTAATCTACTTGTTACAACAACTTTCCTAGTAGGCCTCTTCACAATTCATGATCCACCCTCATTTATGTCTGTAGAGGCACCCTCCATGAATCTATCTTGAGTTCTCTTCACACCCTTTGTCTTTGAAGACGTCATAGGGAAATTTGACATATGCTTAGATGCTTCAAGTTCTTCCATCTTAACCATGGATGTAACATCCTAGGTTCTAGGTCATTTTACCCTCTCTTTCTTAGGTTTTATTTCAAACTTTATACTAAATTCACTAGGTTTAGGCTCACTCATTTTTACAATGTATCAAGACTAGGGTTTATAGTTTCTAATTCATAGAAGGGTCTACTATATATACTCTTAAGAAACAAGTTGTAGAAATAAAATCAATCCCTAAACTCCAAGAAATTCTAACTTAACCCAATTTGAAAATGCATAATGAATAATTTCTAGTGAACCCCAAGCATTTAGAATTTTTAGACCCCTTGCTAACCCAAACCAACTCAATTTAATGCAATTAACACAAAAAAATGGATTGTTTTCTTACCCAGACAAATTTTTTTGTTATTTCCACATGTGGCTATTTGTTAGAGCTCTTCACAACATTCCCTCAAACTTAGTTAGCTCTTATGCTCTTGAATGATTTCAATTGTGTGAAGAAACGTGCCAACTACCTTCTTAATGGCTAGGAAATGGAACACATCACCGTTAATTGTTGATAGAAATCTAACATGAGCAAGCTAACACTTAGCCATTTGAATTTAAATCCTAACCATTTGATCATCTTGCTTTAAAATAAATCAGTGTCTCTCCCTTCACCCTGTTGCTTTTCTTTTTACGTTAAGAGATTCCATTAGGATGCTACCACATAGCCCCTTTAAACATCTTTACGTACATTTTGTGTAGCATCCATCGAACATCATCCATGCACTCTTTAATTCTTCACTTGTATCTGTAATAGTTCAAAGTGGAATGATAGGAATAAAATTAACAGTCTATTGCTCATTGTGGATTTGTTTCTTCTTTCCAGAGTCCTATCAGTGATGTGAACATTAGCGCGATGAGATCTCGACCATCGGATCAAGAACTTCCTTTGACTAACTTTATCTTGCATCATGCACTACTAATCCATATCTCAACATTAGGTTGACATCAGCGATGGGAGAAAAGTGGTGATGGAACAAGATCAAGCCACATGTACCGATTCAAAATATCAAAGGCACAAAAGGTATCACCCACATTAATACTTCAAATCAGAAATGGAACATTAGAACAAAGGACCTCATCGCTTATCGCCAATTTAGAAAAGGTGAGTGCACAACTATTCGTGATAAGAAATGGAAGGAAAAACAAAGAGCTTTAAAGGTTATCACACATTGATAATTCAAGAATTAGAACTCAAAAGCAATTAGTTATAGCGAAATAGCTAGCAATATAAATGAAATCTTTGACATCACTCATCGCTACTTTGAAATGTAAAGTTTGAATTATATCCAAAATGAGTGACAAGCAAGGCAATGAATGGGAACTTAAGTGAATTTTTTTTTCATGTGCTTACATTTCATTCTAAAAGGGGAACCTCTTAGGACAACGTAAGATAAGGTCATAAAATGACTTAGGAACATTTTAGGCAAAGGATGTAAAGGCCAAACAAGGCTGATTAATCAACCCTATAAAATAAAACAATTTCTCATAACTAAGCATGTGAAAGGATTTAGTGACAGGTAAAGGGAAACCCTAACCACACAAGGCCAGTCACAACATGAACTGCAATGACTCAAGTTATTTCTAACATGACTAGGAACAGACCATAGCAGGTCAACAAAGGAATAGACTGAATGACCAAGGTTTAGACAAAGGAGAAATTATTAAAAGTACAAAAACTCCCCAAATGAAACCTTATACCCTAACCCTTGATAGACCAAGAGGACCAGAGGAAAATCATTCTTAGACTAGTGGAACAAGAAAATTTAGAGGGTTCCACTAGTGGCTCAAACTGGGGACACATGTATCTTGTAGGCATGACAAGATTCCAGATCTCATGGGTTAAGTAGACCAAGCGCAATGACACCAAAAACCAAGGACTTTCTCAGAGAAGGCAAGAGGACCAAACCAAAGCAAACCACATATATACAATATTTACAAGACTATACAATGTACATGGAAAAGAGTATATTTCAAGAGAAATATGACTTCAAGAACTATCCATGTACTAGCAACTCAAGAATTTCGCCTATTCACTCTTGTAGGAAATATGAATCCTCACCATGAGTGATACTGATCAAATAAGGGCCAAGCCACAATACCTCAAACTTTCCATGTTTTCCCTTATCCTTAGATCTTGCTTTCAACATCAACACCATGTTCCATACCTAAAATTTCCTTGAGGATGCTCTCTTGTCATGCAAATTCTTGAATTGCAGCTACAATTTACTATTTCTCTTATGAGAATTCCTCCTCATTTCATCCACTTCCATTAATGCCTCAATCCTATGTAGCATAACATCACACATGTCATCGTCATACTCTTGGAAAAACTTATACATCTGCATGAGATTGTTTTGTGGTAACCTAGCTACAATGCCATATACTAGATCAAAAGGTGCATAACTAGTAGCCTTCTTGATGGTCACTCTATCTACCCACATAGAAAACTTTTGTAAGGAAAGCCTATGGATGTAGAACAAACTTTCCTAATGTCAAAACTCAGAGAAGAATGCAGATTTGTCTTTAAATTTTACAATTACAGTTCATCAAGATACACATGAAAGGAATAACATAATAGAGAAATAAAAACAAACACAATTGACACTAGATTTATGTGGGAAAACCCTTACAGGAGAAAAAACTAACCACACCAGAGAAAATCTCTTGTATTACAGTAATAAAAATTACATACAAGTTATAGACTATCCTTCCATATGTCAATATTACTGAAGCAACATTTCCCTAATCAATCTCATACAAAACAAAACTATTACAATGCTCTCAAAATAGCATACAGATCATTCAATCATCCAACCATTGAACTCTCTAATCCCTTCACAGTTACAATACGATATTATGTATAGCAACAACCATGAATCAAAACATTCTTTGTACAATTGATTCAATTTCAACTTCCTCTATAGAGCAATTTTCAAACTTCCCAGGCATTTAAATGGCCACCTTAAAAGTCAGCAACATCCTCCACTTAATGGCTTACACCTCAGAAATTCAACAAGTTTGTGCCCTTCACCTTACACCATGCTACCGCTGTGCAAACAATAGGCTCCCATAGGGTGGCAGTAATCGCGCTACCTCTAGACAAGTCAAGGGATTCTAAGGTATGGAAATAACCACACTACCACTAGACTATTGATAGGCCTTCGAGGTATGATGGTATACACCACACTACCGCTACACATCTAGTGACCTCCAGTGGTATGGTGGTAACTACGCTACCACACCTCAGTGTAAAGACACCTGCGGTATAGCCGTATCCACCAAACTACCACTCGATAGCTGAGACACTCCCACGGTATGGTGGTAACTGCTCTACCACTCCTCAGCAAGAAGATACTCATGGTATAGAGGTATACGCATAAACTTAACACTTATGAATTATTTTCTGCTTGGTGACAGAACCAAGGTTATACCAATGAGTTTGAGACACATATTCTCAACAATCTCCCACTTGAGGAAGAACTCACTGAACCCTTTTCAATACTTGAAGTCATTGAACATTCTGGACCACAAGGCCCATCAAATTTCTGCACCATCTGAAATTATCCATGCTCACTGGCTTTGTCAAAGCATCAAGAACATTCTTCATAGTATCCAACTTTTCCAAATAGACCTTTCCATCCTCCATCATATCTCGTACAAAATGGTACTGCACATCAATATGTTTCATCCTGGCATGGAAAGTAGGATTTTTTGCCAGAAAAGTGGCACTCTAACTGTCACAACAAACAATAATCTGCCCTACATCAAAACCAATATCATAGTATAATCTCTTAAGCCAAATGGATTCCTTGTAGGTGTGAGTTTCTACCATATACTCAACCTTTGTAGTGGATAAAGCAACTACAACCTATCGCTTGCTCATCCAACTAACTGTACCACCATTCATCATGAAACTAAATCCACTGTTGTACCTTTTGTTGCCAATGTCCCCTACCCAATCAAAATCCACATACCCACGGATGCTAAGAGTCTTATGTGATTCAACCAAATTAACATGGTAACACCAAGCATATTATGAAGTTCCCTTCAGATATCTAAACACTCTTTTCATAGCATCTCAATGTGTCCTTCCTGAATTAGCCATAAACTGACTAAGTACTCCGACTGCTTGGGCAATTTCTGGTCTTGTGCAAACCATTACATACATTAAACTACCAACTGCACTAGCATAAGGCACTCTGGTCATTTCCTCCATCTCAGTAGGAGATTTTGGACAATCTTCAATAGTCAGCTTCATTCCCTACAAAACTGGAACAACTAGCTACTTGCAATTTGTCATACAAAATCTCTCCAAAATAGTGTTAATATACTTACTCTGGCTGAGTCAAAGTTTTCTATTCTTCCTATCCCTAGTTATTTCCATTCCTAGAATATACCTAGTTGCACCAAGATCCTCTATTTCAAACTTTACAGACTACTGAGATTTTAGATTAGGAATCATAAGCTTACTATTGCCTATGAACAACATATCATCGACATAGAGTGCAATAACAAGAACTCAATCATTTTTCAGTCTTGAACTACACACAATGATCTGATTTTGATCTTACAAAACCTAGTGACAAAACAAACATGTCAAATTTTTGGTACCACATTCTAGGTGACTGTTTTAAACCATACAAATATCTTTTTAACTTGCAAACCATATTTTCTTTACCTTTTATCACAAAGTGCTCAGGTTGGGACATATAAATTTCTTCTTAAAGATCACAATGAAGAAATGTTGTCTTCACATACATCTGTTCAATCTCCAAGTCATATGCTACTACAAGTGACAAAAGAAATCCGATAGATGTTAGCTTTGCTACAAGAGAAAATTTTTTTCCATAATCAATTCCCTCTACCTGGGAATAACCCTTTGCAACCAACCTCGCTTTATACTTCTCAACATTTCCATCCAAAGTAATTTTCTTTTTATATACCCATTTGCAGCCCACAGGATTTCTACCTTAAGGAAATGGGACCAGATGCCAAGTATCATTCTTCTTCAATGATGTCATTTCTTCATTCATGGCTTCCAACTAGGAATCTGAATTAGTCATTTCAATTGCCTCTTTTCCCATCCTAGGCTCATCAATATTAGTAATCAAAGCAAAGACACAACTAGAATCCAACATAGAGAATCCATACCTATCAGGTTGCTTCTTCTCACGTGTAGACTTCCTCACAGGCTGAGGTTGAGGTTGTGGTTCTTCTTCAAAACTCTCAGAGCTACTTGGACTCTCCTAAGTTTTAGGTACACTATCAATGTGTTGTTCCTCTTCTTTAGGAGTTAGAGGTATTTCAACAACATCATTTTCCTCTTTATTTTCTTTCATCCCTGACTATAGTTCCACTAAAGAACGTCTTAGCTCTCGAAATATTACGCGTCTATTGTATACAAACTTTTTAGTCACTAGATTCCAAAGCTTGTATCGTTTCGCACCAATGTCATATCCAATGAAGATACACTTAACAACTTTGTTCTCTAATTTAGATCTCTTCACATCTGGAACATAAACATATGCTTCACATCCAAAGACATAAACATGTCTCAGAGAGGGCTTCTTACCAGACCAAGCTTCCATAGGCATTTTATCAACAAGTGTTGAAGAAGGAGATTGATTTACCAAGTAACATGTTGTAGCCACAGCCTCAACCCATTACTTTTTCTCTAGACCACCATTGCTTAACATACTTCTTGCCTTCTTCATCAATGTCATGTTCAACCTTTCAACAACTCCATTTTGCTGTGGATTGTAAGGTGTTGTTTTACCCCTCTTAATTCCATTGTCTTTGCAATACCTTTCAAATTATGTAGAACAAAATTAACCACCATTATCTATCCTCAAGCATTTAATTTTCTTACCAATCTGATTTTCAACCAAGTTCTTGAACTCTTTAAACCGACTAAACACTTCTGATTTACTTTTTAGAAAATATACAAATGCCCTTCTCGAATAATCATCAATGAACGATACATAATATTTTGAATTCAACAACGAAGGAACATTTACTAGACCAAAAACATCAGAGTGAATATAATCCAAAACACCAGAAGATTTATGAGGACTAGAGTAAAATGAAACACAATGATGTTTTCCATATATACAATGTTCACAAAATTCAAATTCCAGATTACAATCATCAAGCCCCTCAACCAATATTTTGTTTTTGAAAGCTTTTAAGTCTTTCTCACCAATATGACCTAGCCTTTGATGCCAGAGCATAGTCTTCTCTGTAGGAAGTTTAACTTCCAAAGAATTAGCCTCTATAGGGACTTTTGTCTCCTTTGCGTGAACAACCTTTTGTGACTTTGTAGAGACACTGTTACATTGAATAGAAAGTGCATCCAACTTATACAGAGTACCAATTCATACACCCCTAGCCAGCACCATCGAGCCTCTAGTCATTTTACAACCATTACTAGAGAATGAGACTTGCACTCCAACATCATTTAGCTTACTTACAAAAAGTAAATTCTGAGCCAGACCTAGTATATGCATTACGCCATCAATTCATTTAATTCTTCCATTAGGAAACTAAATTCTAACTCTTCCACGACCAACTATTTCCAAAGATGAATCAATTGCTAGGTACACCTTTCCAGCATTGTATTTTTCATACTTTTTAAACCAGTCTCTATGAGATATCATGTGGAAAGATGCTCCAAAATCAATTAGCTAGACATCATATGATGCCTGTGTTGCCAAAGCTGCAATGAAGGCATCTTCATTGCTCTAAGAAGAATCATTGTTGGAAGAGTTCCTCTTCTTCTTTCTCTCCTCTTTGCAATCCTTTAGGACATGAGCAGGTTGCCCACAATTCTAGCACTTCACCTTGGACTTCTTGCCAAGATACTTTGATCTCCCTTATGATTTCAACTTGGACTTCTTGTCCTTCTTCTTGCCTTTTTATTTCGATTTTCCTTGAATAGCAAGAGCCTCCTTTTCCATCTCAGAATATTTCCTTCTCATTTCTTCTGACAACAAAGAAGTAATCACATCTTCCATATTGAAAGTGTTTGCCATGCTCCCAATCGCCATCACTAAATGATCCCAAGAGTCAGGCAAAGAACACAACAAAAGCATACAATGATCTTCATCATCAATTTTCATGCTCATAGATTGTAACTGAGCAATCAATGTGTTAAACGTATTCAGATGATCAGCCACAAATGCCCCTTCCTCCATCTTCAAAGAAAAGAACAACTTATTAACCAAGGACTTACCTTGATAGATATCTCTAGGCTTCTTCCACAAAAAAGATGCAGTCTTTTCTTCATGAACGTTTAGGAGAACATAGTCTACCAAATAGAGTTTTATCAACCCTTTTTCTTTTATTTCTGTGAGGTCCCAATCTTCTTGCTTCATGCCAGAAGGTTTCGTTCTAGACACAACAATCCAAATATCTCGATCCACCAATAGGTCTTCCATTTTAAGTTTCCACAACTCAAAATTGCTGCCATTGAATTTCTCAATTTCAATCTTTCCTAATGTACTTGACATCTTAATCTATGATTTAAATTACTAGAATTTTACAAGACTCCCACTAAATATAATTGACACAAAAAACCCAACCTATCCATAAGGATAACACAACTGTCCAGGCTATGATACCACTTGTAAGGAAAGCCTATGGATGTGGAACAAACTTTCCTAATGCCAAAACTCAAAGAAGAATGCATATTTGTCTTTAAATTTTACAATTACAGTTCATCAAGATACACATGAAAGGAATAAACAAATAGAGAAATAAACAAAAAAGTAATTGACACTAAATTTACGTGGGAAAACTCTTACGGGAGAAAAAACCCACCACACCAAAGAAAATCACTTGTATTACAGTAATATTTATTACATACACGTTACATACTCTCCTTCGAGATGTCAATATTACTGAAGCAACATTTTTGTAATCAATCTTGTATAGAACAACACTATTACAATGCTCTCAAAACAACATATAGATCATTCGATCATCCAACCATTTAACTCTCTAACCTCTTCATGGTTACAATACATTACTATGTATAGCAACAACTATGAATCAAAACATTCTTTGTACAATCGATTCAATTTCAACTTCCTCTATAGAGAAACTGTCAAACTTCCTAGGAATTTAAATGACCACCTTCAAAGTCAACAACATCCTCCACTTAACGGCTTACACCTTAGCAATTCAACAAGTCCATGCTCTTCACCTTACACCATGCTAACGCTATGCAAAAAATAGGCACCCATAGGGTGGCGGTAATCGCGCTACCTCCAGACAAGTCGAGGGATTCTAAGGTATGGTGGTAACCGCACTACCGCTAGAATATTGACAAGCCTCCATGGTATGGTAGTATACACCTCACTATCGCTACACATCCGGTGACCTCCTACGGTATGGCGATAACTACGCTACCGCACCCAAGTGTAAAAACACCCATGGTATAGTGGTATCCACTGCACTACTGCTTGATAGCTGAGATGCTCCCTCGGTATCACGGTAACCACTCTACGACTCCTTAGCAAGAAGATACATGTGATATAGAGGTACAGGCATAAACTTAACACTTACAAATTCTTCGCTGCTTGGTGACAAAACCAAGGTTATACTAGTGAGTTTGAGACACATATCATCAACAACTTTAACTTTGAATCCCAAGCTCTCTTGTTTTTCTCAAGAATTATTTTTATAATCTTCATCAAGCTCTTATTGCTTGATTCTACTTGGCCATTTCCTTGAGGGTGATATGGTGAAGAGTAAGACATATGAATTCCATGTTTTGAGTAGAATTCTACAAATTCCTTAGATCTGAAATGCATTGCATTATCTGAGACAATTTTTTTGCAGGTACTCCAAACCTGGTCAATATATTTTCCATCAAGAAGTCTATGACTACTTTGGTTGTTGCTCTTTTTGTTTGATGACTTCCACCCACTTTGTAAAGTAGTTTGTGGCCACAAGAATCCATGAATTACATCCACTAGACTTATCAACTATCTCTCCAATGAGTCAATACCCCATTGTTGAAAGGGTGCCTATAGGGTAACTCATCTAAGATGAAAGTTACCTAATAATTTTAGTTTCCCAGAAAAACCTTTGGCACACATCACATGCTCTTACTAGTTTGTATGCATCCTTAAAAAATTTAGGCCACCAAAATCTAGCCCTCAAGACTTTGTGAGCACTATTTTTAGCCATGTAATGTCCACCACATACCTCACTATGCATCTCTTTTAATAACTCAGAGGCCTTGGTCTCATCAACACATTTTACCAGTACACCTTCCAAGTTCCTCCACCAGAACTCACCTCTTATGATCACATATTTAATGGCATGTAACTTGAGAGTTATTTTCTCATTTTCAATCAATCCATTAGGGCACTACATTTTTTGCAAGTAATAGATAACATTTTTGTACCAATCAAAACCCTCCATATCACAAATGTATGGTCTCTTAGAGTCATCCTCCATATTTATCTAATTGGAATCTAGGTGCACTTCAGCCATTAACATAGCCAATCCCTGACCTCTCACCAATTTGGTTATCTAGATGTCAATATTAAATTCCTAGATTCTATTTATCCACCTACATCTTCTACCCGTGACTTCTTGTTGGGTAGAGATGTCCTTTACAACTACAGTTGGAAAATAAGAAATGATTGTGGCTCCAACTAGATAAGTCCTAAAGTTCTTCACAACCATAACAAGTGCATATGATTTCTTTTCCATTAAATCGTATTTTAACTTTGAAGCTTGAAGTGATTTGCTAAAGAAAGCAATAGGTTGTTTAAAACCTTCTTCACTCTTCTATAGAAAAACGACAACAATAGTATGAAACAATGCAAATGAAAAGATTTGTAGTGGATTGGAAAAGTTAGGAGTCCTTAAAACTAGGGCTTCCTTGATTTCCTGTTTTATCACTTGAAAAGACTTGCTTTCCTCTTCATCCCAGACCACCTTTTCTCCCTTCTTTAACAGATAGGTCTTGTGATCTCTTCAAAAAAATTTGCAAATCTCCTCAAGAATTTTATCTAACCAAAGAATGATTGAATACCTTTTACATTCTTTGGTTGGGGAATCTTGTCAATGGAAGCCACCCTCTCAAGGTCAATTCTCACTCCCTCCTTAGACACAATGTTCCCCAACAATTTTCTATCAGTAACTCTAAAGACACTTTTTTGGGTTGAGTGAGATTTCATATTCTAATGCCTTGATAAATATATTCTCCAAGTGCATGCAGTGGTATTCTTCTTTCTTGGACTAAGCTGTCAAATCATCTTGGTAAATTTCCAAGAATAAGTCAATGAAATAAAAAAAGGCTACATCCATAGCCCTTAGGAAAGTGGCACCTGTGTTGGTCAGACCAAATGGCATTCTAACATACATGCAAGTGTCCCATGGAGTTGTAAATGCAGTCTTATACTGCTCAGATTCCTTCTCTTTTACTTGGTTGTATCCTGAAAAAATATCCATCATAGACAATAGCTCACAACTATTTACCTTCTACAACATGGCTTCCATGTTTGGCAGTGGATAGTTATCCTTAAATGATGATATGTTCAAATTTCTAAAATCCACACAATCTTATCTCACCATTTTTCTTCTTATTTGGCACTAAATTAGACACCCACGAGGAATTCCTAATAGGCTTTATGATTCCAGCATCCCTTAGCTTGACCAATTCCTCCTACATTTTTGAGCTAAGGTTGGATTGATGGGTCTTTGCTTCTTCCTAAAAGACTTGGAATCTTCTTTTAGGAGAATCTCATGCTGGAAAAATTCATCTTTATACACTTTTAGGTCATCATATGACCAAGCAAACAAAATTATGTTTTTTCTCAACAAGGCAATTAGCATTGCCTTGATCTTAGGTTTCATCTCTTTATCCACATAGACCTTTTCAGGGGCATTTTCAGTCCCCAAGTTCACTTCTTCTAAATCCTCTATATGGGTGATAGTTGTTTTAAATTTTATTTTGTCTTGATTGTCAAAGAATCTCTCTAATGTCATAAGGCCCTTGTGGATCTTATTTTTCTTCAATTGAATAACTTCATTTTCAAAGACTATATTCTTACTATCTATGTTTTCAACAAAAGCCCCAAAGTCAATCTCTCGACTCTCATATTCATCAACACACTTTAAAAACTTCAAATTTCCTCATCATCATTGAATATTTTCCAATTATATACATTATTAGGGATTGATGACCTTGCTTGTACCTCAAACTTGGAGATACTTGCAAAATTTATGTCATCAGGTCTAAGTGCAATATTTGCAAGTAGGTCGACTACTTTGTTTTAACCTCTTTCCATCTAGTCAATTCCAAAGGCATCAAATTGATCAATGGAATATGAGACAACATTTCTATAGTGTTTTAATCTTTGATTCTTGCATGCATATCTAGATCTCACTTGAGATATTACTAATTTGGAATCACGTATCACCATTAGCTTCTTTACCCCATGCTTCTCTGCTAGCCTCAATCCTAATAGTAGTGCTTCATACTCTACCACATTGTTTATGCAAACAAAGGACAATGTGAAAGAAAAATTATAAGTGTTTCCATTAGGGGAAACTAGCAATATACCTGCACCAGACCCCTCCTTAGAACTTGCACCGTCAAAATTCATCTTCCAAATTTTGTCTTTATCAAATAATCTCATAATTTCATTGTATATGGGTGTAGCCCACCTATCACTTTCTCTTGGTAGCTCTTCCACCTTGAATTCACTTATGTCAATATCTACAAAATGAATCATATCATCCTTAGGAGCATGCTCCAACATATGTGGCACTCTTGATTCTCTTACCACTTTAACATCTTTACCATCAATATGGAAGGTAGCATAAGACATGTCGCATTGCATGCTTCCCCCCATGGAAGCACTCCACTTCCTAGACAAAAAAATACCATAGTTGGGTGGGATATCCACCACAACCACACTCATTTTAAACTCTTTATATGGATATGCAACTAGTCTACAAGGAAGCTCATTGATTACTCCAATCATAGGGACTTCCCTTTAGTCCATAGAATAGAATTTTCCATGGGTACTATCAAATTTTAATCCCATTGCCTCCATGATCTTGGCTAGAATTACATTTTCAAATGCTCTAGAATCAATGATACAATTTTTCAAAAAAAATTCCTCAGCAATCAATGTAAGAAAAAATGGGTCTATCTTTCCTAGATAGGCTATTACTAAATTTCCTAGAAAGATATGGGGGATCTCAGTGATTACTCCCTCAACCTCTTTCTCTTTATTTTCCTTTTCACTCACTCTGGGTGGAGTGGACACCATTAATTCATCATAAGTTGTAGTAGCACCATTGATAAGGGCTACTACCTTTTTTTGTGCTCATCAGTTCTCATCATTTCAAGAAAAGGAATAGAAAAATTTACTTGACTAAGCAACTAAAACATATCCACAAGAGTATATTTAGGAAAATCAACCGAGACCATACCTTTTTTTGTAGTTCTCTTCTTCTATTGGTCCTTTTTTGTTTCAACTTTGGGCTTGGAATCCTTCTTTGTAGATTCAGAATTCTACTTTTGTGCTTTTGTCTTTAGAATAGGGGACTTGGATTCTCCATCTATTTTTGGTTCATCAAATTTCTTAGTCCAAATTTTTTCTTCCTTACTTTCCTTTGCTTTAGATCCTTCCCCTTTATAATTATATTTGTGTTCTTTTCCTTTCACATTTTTCTCTTTGATAAAGAGACCAGTAGGGCTACCTTGGTCACCACCCATTGTTTTGTTTCTAAGATGATAGGAGCCTTTGGTGTGTGCAACCAAGGAAATTTTTTCATGTTGGTTGAGGGTTTAACAAGATAATTCTATTTCCTTAGTCTCTATTTGGTGTTGTGAATCAAGGTTTCATAAAGGGAAAGAGATTCCAAATTGTAAGGAACACAAGAATTTGTTAAATGATTGACAAGTTGACTATGGATTGATAATTTGCTTCCCCTACATTGCATCAGATTGGTATCAAATCTTGAAAAATTTCTGGGAAGAGTGAGTTGTTGGTTTTGTGTTTGGGTTTGTGGTTTGTGGTTTGGTTGGTTGTAGGTTAAGATTGTAACCTGATTGCTACCATTGAGAAGACAGAAAGAAATTTGTGAGAAGTTGAGTTGTGGAACAAGAAGAGACTTGTTGAGGCCATCTAGGAGAGATGGAGATAGTGAGAAGGAATTTGCAGGAATAGGAAGAGAGGAAGAAGAGAAAGAGGCAAGAAAAGTTTGATAGAGAGATTGCAGAATTAAAGTAAGAGATGATAAGGATGGATAAAGAGTTCATGGAATCCATGATGGAGATGAAACATATGATTGAACAACTATATAGACAAGCCACAAGTTTTCATTTGAAAGTGATAAAGAAGGTTACATGGCCCATTTAGAGGATAGAAAAAAGGAGAAGAAGAAAAATGAAGATAAAAGAGAAAGAAGAAGATGAAGCATTTTAAGATGTTGTAGACATTCCCAAGCATTATAATTAAGGAGTAGTAGAGATAAAGCAACTGATTTCAGAGGTTGAAGGTACTAAATAACTGTCAAAATTGGATGAAGAGGTGATCATGAATGAGTTGATCTTGGAGGTTTGAAAAGAATTGAAGAATGATGGAGGTATTGTATTAGAATTAATGTATTATTTCTTTTTTTGTATTAATTTTTTGGACAAGGAATAATTTGCAGGTTAAGATGTAGCAGTTTGAAGAAGGATACAAGAAGATTGAGACATTTCAGGGCAAGAAGGAGAAGATTCACAAATTCAAGATGAAATGGATGAAATTTTGCATAGACCAACTAAAACCAAAGGTGAAGATGAAGTGGTAGGGCATAAAAGACTACAGGGAGGAGAATACGATGATCTAATCCAAGAGGACTTGGAATTCTTTTGGCTGGAGAGAATGGTGCAAGAGAACCTTAGCATGATCATGCCTCCATGAGGAAAATTCAAGTTTTTGAATTAGAAATGATGATCTCATGTTGTAATAGCATCTAATAGACTTATTTAAGTTTTTTTTAGGTCATTCATAGGTATTTTGGAGTCATTTGTGTTGAAATGTAAAAAGTTACAAAAAGATGTAAAGTTGTCAATGCAAAATTGAAAAAGTGCCACAAATTGCAAATAGAGGAAGATTAAAGGTAAAGGTAGTTAGAGAGAAATTTTTAGGAATTTTATGGGCTTGATAAAGGCATGATGTAACCTCATTCAATTTGAGGAAGATTTGGATTTGATTTATGAAGAATAATTTTAATGAAAAAACACGATTTTCTATATTTTACCAACATTTTCTATGTTTCAAGCCATTGTATGGCCATTTCTTGTGAAATTATCTCCTCATCCATTGGAATTCATTTCCCTATGAGTCTACTTCAATTTGAAATTGATTTCATCTAGATTCATTAAGTATTGAGAAAGATATTGGCATTTTTGTTTTAGTAGGTCAAAACCCTCTTCTAGGGTAGTAGTCAACACATTTAATTGCATTTCTCATAGTTTAATAATGAAATTCCTTAAAAATTGGTGAAAAGAGAATTTTGAGTGTTTTATTAATGATTCCAAAATACTAGAGGGAGAGGATAAGGTTTTGGTGTGTTTTTACATTGCCCTAGGTCTACAATTCATGAAAAATCTAGAAAATTGACCCTATACAGTGAAGATTTTTGAGTTTGAAGATGTAAAGGGTGTTATTTTGGGGTAGAAGTATTGGAAAAGGTTGATTAAGGGTGTTTAAAACCATTCCTTATCAGGTTTTTTGGAATTTACCAGTTTAGAGTCCCTTTATATTGTCTAACCTATGAAGACAATGTTGTCTCAGTATGGTAAAAACTAGTTTACAATTAGTTTTGTGGAGTATTGCTTGTGGATGTGAAGTATTAATTAGGTATTGATGTTTTTAATGGTGTATGGGAGTACTTTGATTCATTTATTTCAAGGTTTAGTGAATAAAAAAGTTTTATTTCTTCTTTATCATGACTATCTTGTTAAGATAGTGTTCTTACAATCCTAATTAGGATAGGAAAATGCAAATGTTGATAATTCCTATTTGGAAGGGCCATGGTATCCTTTGAAGGATGATATATTGTGGGAGTTTGTATTCCATTTGAATCTTTTCAATATTTCTTAGTCTTCTTTAGTTGTTTGACAAACATAAAGGTCACTAGGAGCCTAAATAGGCTGGTTGGGACAGTCCCTCTTGAGTTTTCGCATATTTGAGTTATA
>VDFB02075321.1:194361711-194478417 GCA_007258455.2 Sequoia sempervirens
AGTTCATTACATGTCTCATGTATGTGTTAGTATTTTAATTTTGTTTAAGTTGTTCAAGAGCTTGATTAGGTCAAGAATATGTTCTACAAGCTTTGTTCTCTTGACACTTCTCAACATTTTCCCTACACATTTTCTCTTCAATACAAAAATTTCTTAACTCATTCCCTTGTTAGCCCTTGGTTGTTTGTGGTTTATCTGTGAAGAATTTATTTTCCCTATTACTGCGAGTAAAATCATTGTCAACAAGAACTAGTGCTAGAAGGATAGGCTCTTTTTTATTTATCCATGAAAAATTTATTTTCCATGTTGTTGCAAGTAAAATCATATCATCAACAGGAACTAGTGCTAGAAGGAGTGCCTATCTTTGAATTTTATATTAGTTCTAAGTTTTGAAAGGAAGCTTGTAAAGTGAAGTTAAGTGCAAGATGGTTTTTTAGTATGGAAGTTGGTAAAATTTTGAAAAAATTTAACCAGAGACTACATGCTTGAGTTTATTCACCTTTGGTAGAGTCACCGAGTGTAGGATTCATGATACAACTGATCACGGTGAACTTGAGTGTGATTTTTTTTTAACTAGGGTAAGCTTGGCCATGTGCAAAGTAATTCCATTAATGGAAGAAGTTCTAACTACTAGAAGAAAAGAATCATTAGTGAGAAAAACTTTTAACCCTAGTGGAATTGGAAATATTAAAAAATTAATTGATACATCAAGACAGTTTGAAAACTGCAATTATTATAAAGAAAATCTTAACATTTTATAGGAAAATAGGCAAGAATGTTGAGATTCAGAGACATCGCATCAAAAACGAGGAAACAGTATTGATGAGTCATCATTCTCCTTATACGTGGAAAAAAAATGTGGAAAAGGAGTGGGAAAGTCGAACGGGAGACATGTGTATTTTGCTCCAAATTGAAAATTCACAAGTTAAAAAAGGAAATTTCCCTGATTTTATGCAAGATATAGAGTATCAATCCTTTAATTTTTGTCTCTTTGATAATAATATAAATTGTGATACATCTTGGTCTAATAAAGTGCAAAGTGAAGGCAGGACCGAAGACATGAAGATTTCAAGAGGAGGAAGTTGAGAAATGGACACAGCCATTCATGGAAATAAACTAGCACTGGAAGAAGGTAGAGTATGCTCACATCAAACAAAGTGTGTGCAATAAACCTTTAATGAGGTTGTTTTCATACATATTAGCCAATTCATTGGTAAGTAAACCTTTGAATTTATGTTTATTAAATGTAGAAAATTTAAAATAATTCATTGTTATAGTAGAGTTGTTGAATTTTTTATGAATGAATTTAAGGATAAACCTATTGTAATTTGTACAAAAACAACAATGGAAATAGTCATAGAAATTAAAATAAGTTGTTTTGTTATGGCTAATCACTTATTAGGTTAGAGGTTTGGTTAGTTAGGGTTAGTTTTGTTTCTATAGGGTTTGTTGTGTTTTGTTTTATTTTATTTCTTTTTGTTTCTTTTCTTTTCCATTTGGCCTCTACATTAACAAATTCTACTCAAATTATCTTAAAAATGAGAGTTAATTCAAACATTTGTAAAATTGAACTGTGAAATGCAAAATGATAAAACCATACACAGTAAAACATGCTTTAAGATGTACTAAAATATATATATGTGTGTGTGTATATCATGTATATACATGAAGTATCAAAATTCTTGCTTCAAAAAGATCAGAAAAAGCCAAAAGAGTGAGTAAAGTTGTAGGTAGTAGTAGCCATTCATTCAATATGGGACACCTCATCTATTAGGGCTAAATTCCCTATACAGGTGAGTTCTCAATGAAATTCAAAGTCATGAATATGGAGGTCAGTAAGGAAAGTGCAGAGTGGAATGACTTCCTTGTGTTCTAGGAATCGAGGAATATCATCCATGGAAGGGATTTCGATGGTCAGGTGAGCAAAAAACAAATGGTATCCAAATTCTCTAAATATTCAAGGCTTACTACTGAATTGGCAACTAAGCAATCATCTTCAACAGGTAGCCCAATATCTAGAAGCGATGCTACAAAATGAGAAGCCATGTTGGAGTAAAAGTGAAAGTAGCAGCTAGATTCAACAATATTTTCCCCAAGAACTAAGCACAAATTTGGTATAGTGAAACTAGAATTTTGAATGAAGAAAACCTTTTCAAGCCTTTGCAGTGTGATACTTCCTAGGAAAACATTCTGGTGGCAAGAGCAACTTAAGAAAATTGGAGTGTCCATGGCCTAGAAGTGAGAGAAAATAAACAAAGTAAAAAAAATGCAGAACAAGAGAAGAAAGCTAACAAAAAAGTGTGGAGAATTTGAGAAGAAATGTTGAATTTATAGAAAGCTATGAGGAGGTTGTGGTACATAGTTACCTCAAGTGAAGTCTTGGAAATTGTAAGCAAGGTGGCAACCAAACAATTATCTTCAAAGAAGAATGTTAAATCAAATTAATTCTTTGCACATAGTTGGTGATAAATTGCTTCAAATTTCAGCAGTACAAAGATTGTGAATCAAGCAAGTTGAAGATTTCAAAGTAAAGGGTGGTCATTTCATTTTTTTTGAGTTGTATTAATTATGCAGATGCGTAGGTGTGTGTAGTAGAAAGGAAAATGAAGTCAGTAAGGCAACACACATCATCACCCAAGTAAGTTGAATGAAATAATACGTGTGAAATAAGGCGTGTGAATTTAGTGCAAAATAATGTGACCATGATTCAAAGTAATCATGACATTTTTGATCCATTAATGAGGTGCAACATTATCAAATTGGGAGTGCTAGACAAATAATTATCAATTGCCATAAAATTCAATTGAAAAGGGTGGTAACTAATGTTCCTAAATTTAGATTTAAATTTGGTGATTAAATTGTTCATTGCTAAATTTTAATTTATGCATATTTTTAAACACATAGCGAGTCACAATTAGCTAGGATTTGACATAAAGTAGTAAAATTTAGCTGGAAATATGCACCAATAGGGAATTATTAAATGAATTTTTGGGAAATGGTGAGTTGATGAAGGGATTTTCATTGAATGAAAAATCAAAAGGTAACCTTCACTACCACTGTATTTCGCAACCTAATAGCGGGCTTCATTTCCTGCAAGTTGAAAATGAGCTATCATTGAAATATAAAAAGTTGAATTTAAATGAGCTATTATTGCAATATCTAAAATAAGAAAATCAACTCTTTAGGATATCTGAATAACTCTATCTGGGCTATAGACGCTTGGCTAGCAGTAGAGCTATGTTTGGGGGGAATTACGAAGATAACCCTGTTGGGGCTATGGACGCTTGACTAGCAGCAAGGCTCTATCCCTGGTTGGCTTTGGAGGATTACCATATTATGTAGTTCAATGTCAATGAACTGATTCTTTTCACTAAGTTCCAAAAAATGGAATTAATCAGAGCACACATGGATGTTTCCAGTGGAGTTTTACTTTTTATGCCAGAATCTAGGTGAAGGTGAAAGTTATTGTTTTAAAATATGTATAAACTATAATTTACAACTAGTGATTTAATTTCAAGTTTAGTTTAAATTTGATTTTATTGGTTACAATTTTTTGTGTGTTCTCACAACACACCCCAAGACTGTAAGACTTGGGGACCCAAGTGAAAAATAATAACTCTTATGGCATGAGCTAGCAAGTTGAAAAGATCACCGGAAATGAAAAGTAAAGAGAAATTTTTTATCAGAGAGTACTTCGTAATGTAAGTGTTTTTGGGTACTGAATACCGAGAAGCAGAAATGTTTGAAAAGAAAAAAGGTGTTGCAAATACTAAGTAGAGTGTTCTGGTCCTATATTTGGAGTCCAGTAAAAAATGAAGTTCTAGTAAAACCGAAGTCCAGGGAAAGTTCAAAGGTAAAGTTGAATACCGGGTACTGAGAAACGATGTGAAATGATTTTTTTTTGAAATACTAAGAATATCCAATGATTCTAATATTCCAGTAATATGGTATATGTAGAGAATAATTATGCAAGCATTTATTATATGCTAGAAAGGATGTTATTTATGAGATTTATGTAGTAACATTTGAATAATGGTTTTATTTACATGAGATGTTTATAAAAAAAAAAAATCTTTAAAAGGGATTTAATGTGTGGAATTTGTGATTGCAGGAGATGCAGATTCTGACGCAAAGTTTGGGTATGGATGGCCAGGAAAATTATATTTGGAAAAAAATCTGATGATGTTGCCAAGTTCAATGATGCACTTTAAAAGCTCATGTTGGAATAAAGTTCATTGCAAAGATGTGCCAGATACCTGAATCTTAGGACACTGGATGTCAAACATGCAACAAAGAAGTGTACCTATTCTGGGGCTGGCTCATTGTTGGAATGTTCAAATCGAGGAAGAACCTGAAGTGTAGGGGTGAAAATTCCACCTGATCACTCCAATTTTGTGGGAAGTTCCTACATTTTGTTTGAGTGGATTTGTTTAGTTCGAAGAAGGAACCCTGATGATTAAAGATTAAAACCTGAAGAGCTTCAATGTGCAATTGGAGTTGACCTTCATTGACTTTGATTGCAATTCTTCTATAGGTCACTGTCTTCCACGTGCCTTGATGTGATTGGTCCCTTGGATTTCCTCTCATGTATTTGTCTTATCCTATCTATTCCTTGTCTTATATAAAAGGCTAGAAGATCTTTTTTTTAAAGTTAAGTTCAAAATTTGTGGATGTCGAAAGAGCTAAAACTTCTTTGAGTTTTGTTATTTTTTCATGTTTTCTAAATCATCTTGGTGTAAAACTTTGTATGCACATAGACATTGATTAATATCAGATCCAATTAGATAGCTACCTATCTCATGAATCTTTTGTAGCTAGTTTTGTTAGTTTAGCCGAACAAGACTATGTGTTGTGCCATTTAAGGGTGCATGTAGAACCTACTCGATTTCCAAACTAAAGCCCCTCTCTTTAAAAGCTCACACCATTTTATATGTAGCTGTGAAGCAATCTGGTAAAGTATAAAGTGGCTTTCTTTATTTTAGTTAATTCTTTGGGACATGTATGGAGAATAACCAAGAGAAAAATTTAATTTTCAGTATTTGTATGCTTTATTTTAGAGTAGATGCTTAAATTCATTGAAAATGTTCCAAAAAATAAGTGAATGGATGGAAATTTGTTGAAATTTTTTCATTTCTTATGAAATTGCTAAATGCTTAATGCTAAATCTACTTAAGTGATAGCAAAGAAATTGGTGATGTTCATGAATATTATTTCAAATATTTTGATTTCATGATGTTATTTTTATGAATGAATTGGAAATATTATGTAAAATGCTTATGATTCTTAACAAAATCGAAGGTAACCATATTCCCTTTGAGATTAATAGCAATATCACATTATACCCGAGAGTGAACCTAGTGCAATCAAGACCTAATGACCAAAGACTTGGGATTGAACTAAGTCAATATTTTCCTATTAAATCAGAATCCCCTTTCAGATTGTCTTTGTTCCATATATTTAAAGAAGGATAGGCTCTTTATGGTTTATCTATGAAGAATTTATTCACCCTGTTGTTGCAAGTAAAATCATCGTCAACATGACTCATATGCTAGAAGTGGCATATCATTCTAGTTAGGTTTTTCTAGAAATTCAAAGTCTAAATCCACTTTTCAATGTCTGCTCTATCGTTTCTATTTTATTTCTAGATCTAAAACTCTGATTTATAACTTGTAGAAGTCTTCCAATGATCTCCAATGCAAGGTGACAACTTTGACAACTTTGACCACTTCTAAAACTTTCTCCAAACTTGCTCTTCAATATGTCTATAACCTATATATGAAAATCACACACTGAAGAGAGGGAAACATGTTTTTTTGTTAGTGGGAGGTGGTTTCCCTTGGTCAAACTTTGTTTTGGTAATAAAACTTTGAAATGAAATGAAATAGGATAAAGGAATGATGAATAAAAAAAATGCAATGTTGGAACTCACCAATCCCTAGTAATAAAGTGTTGCAAAAATGTATGAAGTGTCTCCAATGGATGTAGATCTTGAATCTTTCTTGAATATGATTGATCTTTACTTGAATGCTAGATTTAATCATAAAACCCTACATCACAATTTTTAGCTAAAAAGTAAACATGATGCATGATGACTTTGACATGATGCTTGATGCTTGAATAATGCTCTAAAACACTTGATAATCAGCCCTTGAATGCTCTTGAATGCTCTTGTAAACACTCAAATGCTCTTATGAACTCAAATTTTCTATTAGGATGCTCATTCAACTTGCTAGGTGTAAAATGAGAAAAATAACCTTGTATTTATACTTATTTATGCCAAATTTCCCAAAATTACAACACTACAAGTTGAAATCATATCTAGGAGAATAAAATCCCACCAAGAATTTGAATTAAGTTTTATTTTGGGTAACACGAGACTCATAGCTAGAAGTTTCATATAAGTCCCATTAGACATAACTATGGGACACATTTTTCAAAAATTCTTAGGATGATGTAAAATATAGATCGGGGCCCAAAAACCTAGGTGGGACTCATACAACCTATTGATTATTTTTTGAGAACCAAACTTAATCTCACTAGATGCCTATGAATTTTCCATAATTCAATAATAAGCAAAGGTAAGGATTGGCCAACAAACAAGTAAAGGATTTTTGTGCCTCTACTTCTACACTTTGGGCTTTCTGAAACCCAAGAGGGTGATCCTGGCAATGTTTATATGATACTCTTGTTCCATTTTATCATGAACATTGAAAAAAACATATGTCTTCCTATAAAATGTAAATATAGAAAATTCCTTAAAGATTTAGTTGACCCTTTAATGAATTGTTACCTAAAGCAAGGAATGAGTGGTACTTCCTACCACTTTACTACAATTACACGTTTGTTAGAAATTGTAATTAATATTTATGTTCTTTTTCAAGTATGGGAAGAATCACTTACATCTATGATAACAAAATTAAGAGACCAGTGCCTTATCTATGGGTGACATACTCATACTTATAATAAATTGAAATACCTTAGAAATGAAAATAAGCAATTATATACTATTGTATATTGCTTTACAATACACAACTCAAGGTATCTAGAAATAGAAACTACTTATTTATCCTTGAATCTCATCTCACAAATATATGATCTTATTAAAGAATTTTAATTAGTTCTTTGAACTAAAGAAGAAATAAAACCACCCATTCAACCAAAGAATTTGAAGAAAAATGGAAGATCCTTGATCATTCTATTTATAATTCGAGAGACAAAATATAGAGGAGAAAAATTGATTCCAAAATTTGAAATTATCCTTCATATTCCATTGCTATTGTAAAACTATTATGCTCATTGCAAACAAGAATGCATACCTAAGACTCGACACTATTCTAATTCTCTATTCTTGAATTACAAAGCTACTCACATGGGCTCAAAATTGCTTAACCTTCAAAATACCTATGTAATTGGACTTGAATTCCCATTTATAGAAACATGGGAGCAAGAAGCATCAGATCAAATTACAACCAAAGTAACATTTACATTTGACAAAAAATTCATTTCAATTTCAAATTCAAAATACCCCAAACGGTTATATTTGCACCTTTGAAAATGGGGGAAAGCATATAAGAAAATTTTCATTTCTATTTGTTGAAGAAGATATACCCACATTTGAAAAGACATCTTTCATTTGTTGCAACAACATCAAAATATCTTCCTCACAAGCCAAAAGTGTTATCCACGTGTGCGCCCTATCAACAAAACATAAAAATCAAGAAAAGCAATAAAAGAGAAAACTAGCCCATCAAAATCAGCAATTATGTCACCAATTTTCATGTTGGGGAGAGAACAATATTTTGCAATACTTCAGCAAAATCCTAATTTGTACTATTTCTAGGCTATACAATGTTCTCTCCCATACATTACTCACCATTTCTCCCTTCTCATACACAAGCTTATTATGTAAACCTTTCCAACCATGTGTTCTACTCATCTTCAGTGGGCCATAATATCAAAGATAGGATTCAGTATGGAATAATCAACTACAGTCAACATCATCATAGCCCATGGGAGAAACTCTCCCAAATCATTCTTCCATGTAGAAAACTATTTTAGCTCACCTTTATCATTCAGTATTTTAGGCATACCAAACTCCTCCATATCTCTAAACATTTTTAGTTTGTAATGGAGCTACATTCCTAACTTTCCATGGAAAGTTGTTATTTCATTCACCAAGTCAATAGCCTACAATATTTTAGGAACATGTGTAGGAGCTTCAAGATCTTCTTGCATCTTAGAAATCATTTCTTTTAGTATTCCTACCTTGGTGCTTCATTTTCTCCACTCAATTTGGAAAGCCTCTTGAACCTATAGATACTTTATGTTTGCTTCATGGATGTTCTTGTAAGTAGCCCACACATCATCAACTTTGTTCACCATCTTTGTTACTCTAAATTTCAATACATCTTCAAAATAATCATTGGCTACTCTAATTGTCTCCATCTTGGCCTTCTTAACATTTTCCTTCTCTATCTTTAGCTGGTTATTCAAATCCTAAATCCTTAAGGCCAATGTTTCTCGCTCTTGTGTAGACAAATTTGAAGAAGAAGAGGATGGTGAGGACAATTCCCTTATTGATTGGCTAGCCTGAATAGTGGCTCTCATCTTGTTAAGCTCATCCAAAGCCTTGTTGTATTATTTTTATAAGGCATCATATTTCTTCTAAGAAATTTGTGTTGTATCAGTAATGAGCATTGCAACATGTACAATTAATTTTTCTACTTGAACAAGAGTTATATCTGCAACTATTTTCACCACCATTGAATTGATGACCTCTTTAATAGGCATAACAATTTCATGTTTCCTAGTGTTAGGTGTCATGGAAAAAGTTGCAATAGTGTGCAATTTTGGACTATAACCAAACCTAAACACCCTATTGTCAAAATGCTTCTTAGATATAGAAGCCCGAGGGTCTCTCCTTATTACATCGAATGCAATAGTTGAGGTGAGGGTACATCCTAGAAGTAATAGCATTCCACTTTTTGTGACAATATTCCTAGCCTCGGTAGGAGTAATAGTTGAAATCTTAGCCATAATATTTTCTTCCTCTTCCTTCTCAATCTCCGCTTGCTGAGAGGGATCTACATTAGCTTTAGCGTGTTCAATCCTTTCCTTTATTTCTTTGCTTCTTTGTTGAAAAATAAAATCTTTGAATTCTTTAGTTAGCACAAATGCATCATCTACAAGGAACTCATCACATCCTTGATCCTTGGATAATCATCAACCTTCTCATCATAGTTCTATTGAACAATTCTATCTTGGGAAGTTTCTGAATCAATAACATCATCAATATTAGGAGGGAATTTCCTCTCCACTTCCTCATCACCGAGAACATGCTCTACCATTTTCTCTTCCCTAGTCACTTCAACATCTCTTCCCTGTAGCTCTATGGGTTGCTTGGGAATATCCATGGCCTAAGCTTGTTGTTCTAAGAAAGCTTGTTCTCACTCAGTAGCTTCCTTTACCTTTGCTTTAAAATCACCAATTTGATAATCCTTTAATTTTTCAAAATCCCTTTCAAAAGGACTCTCTATTACATCATATGGACTCACATAAAAAGAGTTTATTTTTATGATCCTTTCCTCAATGTCACATATGGGTGTTCATTCCTCTTTCCTTGATATAATAGCCCCATCACTTTTCAAGTTCCTCAACACATCATCTATATATAAGAATTGGTGGAGAATCCAGATAAACTCTTGATTTTTATTTTTTCATGTACAAAACCCTTTGGATAAAAAATACTAACCTCATCAATAGGTAGCCTGAGGTTATTCACCATTATTCAAAAAAAATCATATGCCTCCTTGATAGTAGCTGCGAAGTAAGAAAAAGAACATTGTGGCACTATCACAATACCCTTCCTAGGATTTATAAACAATTCTTGGTGCACAAAATTGAGTTGCCACATCAACTACATAAATTCCCATTTGTCAAATACATATAGGGGAGAGTAGTGTGGTGCTACTTTGTCTTTGTAAGCCCTGATTAGAGTATGTTCTGAATGCAGAAACTAGTCTTCCCATTTATGCTTTGTAGTTGTTCCTTGCATTTCCTTTGGGAACATTATGTATCTAATCACCTTTGAAAGGATATGAATGGGTGCCATATCCATACTTTCCAAGATAAAAAACCTAATGAAATGGAAAAACATCAAATAGTTGGAATGGGGACAATCTTGGTCCCAAATGTATGCCTACATTTAGATAGGAAAATCATTATTCTCATTATCTAATTTTCCTAACTTCAACTTTGTCTTCCATTTCTCTAGTCCCACAAATACAAGCATATGCATCAATAGAGAATAATGTGGAAAAGATAGAGGGAGAGTTTCCTTCTTCAAATCAATAAAATCCTTATGCATTTGTTTAGTAATGTAGGAAACATAGTCAAAACCCCTGTTAGAATTCAAATTTTGTATATCAACCACCATCACCAACAAGTCAGTGACTATCCTAGCATCAAATCTATGAGCCAAAACTTGATTCAAACAATAGTATGTGTTCTTGAAATAATCTGCAAATTCTTCGCACTCAAAAGGATCTAGATCCTTAGGACCGAATCCTTCATTGTTATTCTTTTTATGCCTAACAAGAAAACTATTCTTGAATGCAACTCTATTTTTCTCATACTCACCATACAAATCCATAGGCTTGATACCAACTATATAATGAGGGTATACAGTAAACACCTCCAAAATTATATCCCTCGTTACTTCAAGAATAAGAGTTTCATTCTCACTCTTGATTTTCCTATCCTTGGGATCATAATGATTAGCCAATTCCATCGTTGCATCCAATTCTAAAAACACATTAGGGACCACTCGCCTCTCAAGGTTAAGGCCCCATAAGTATCTAGTTGGCCTTCTATCATACCTCTTGTTAAAATCATATAAAAACAACTACCATCCACTCTAAGGCTAGGTTTGTTCTCCAATTTCACTAGCCATGTCAATTAATCTACTTGTTACAACAACTTTCCTAGTAGGCCTCTTCACAATTCATGATCCACCCTCATTTATGTCTGTAGAGGCACCCTCCATGAATCTATCTTGAGTTCTCTTCACACCCTTTGTCTTTGAAGACGTCATAGGGAAATTTGACATATGCTTAGATGCTTCAAGTTCTTCCATCTTAACCATGGATGTAACATCCTGGGTTCTAGGTCATTTTACCCTCTCTTTCTTAGGTTTTATTTCAAACTTTATACTAAATTCACTAGGTTTAGGCTCACTCATTTTTACAATGTATCAAGACTAGGGTTTATAGTTTCTAATTCATAGAAGGGTCTACTATATATACTCTTAAGAAACAAGTTGTAGAAATAAAATCAATCCCTAAACTCCAAGAAATTCTAACTTAACCCAATTTGAAAATGCATAATGAATAATTTCTAGTGAACCCCAAGCATTTAGAATTTTTAGACCCCTTGCTAACCCAAACCAACTCAATTTAATGCAATTAACACAAAAAAATGGATTGTTTTCTTACCCAGACAAATTTTTTTGTTATTTCCACATGTGGCTATTTGTTAGAGCTCTTCACAGCATTCCCTCAAACTTAGTTAGCTCTTATGGTCTTGAATGATTTCAATTGTGTGAAGAAACGTGCCAACTACCTTCTTAATGGCTAGGAAATGGAACACATCACCGTTAATTGTTGATAGAAATCTAACATGAGCAAGCTAACACTTAGCCATTTGAATTTAAATCCTAACCATTTGATCATCTTGCTTTAAAATAAATTAGTGTCTCTCCCTTCACCCTGTTGCTTTTCTTTTTACGTTAAGAGATTCCATTAGGATGCTACCACATAGCCCCTTTAAACATCTTTACGTACATTTTGTGTAGCATCCATCGAACATCATCCATGCACTCTTTAATTCTTCACTTGTATCTGTAATAGTTCAAAGTGGAATGATAGGAATAAAATTAACAGTCTATTGCTCATTGTGGATGTGTTTCTTCTTTCCAGAGTCCTATCAGTGATGTGAACATTAGCGCGATGAGATCTCGACCATCGGATCAAGAACTTCCTTTGACTAACTTTATCTTGCATCATGCACTACTAATCCATATCTCAACATTAGGTTGACATCAGCGATGGGAGAAAAGTGGTGATGGAACAAGATCAAGCCACATGTACCAATTCAAAATATCAAAGGCACAAAAGGTATCACCCACATTAATACTTTAAATCAAAAATGGAACATTAGAACAAAGGACCTCATCGCTTATCGCCAATTTAGAAAAGGTGAGTGCACAACTATTCATGATAAGAAATGGAAGGAAAAACAAAGAGCTTTAAAGGTTATCACACATTGCTAATTCAAGAATTAGAACTCAAAAGCAATTAGTTATAGCGAAATAGCTAGCAATATAAATGAAATCTTTGACATCACTCATCGCTACTTTGAAATGTAAAGTTTGAATTATATCCAAAATGAGTGACAAGCAAGGCAATGAATGGGAACTTAAGTGAATTTTTTTTTCATGTGCTTACATTTCATTCTAAAAGGGGAACCTCTTAGGACAATGTAAGATAAGGTCATAAAATGACTTAGGAACATTTTAGGCAAAGGATGTAAAGGCCAAACAAGGCTGATTAATCAACCCTATAAAATAAAAGAATTTCTCAAAACTAAGCATGTGAAAGGATTTAGTGACAGGTAAAGGGAAACCCTAACCACACAGGGCCAGTCACAACATGAACTTCAATGACTCAAGTTATTTATAACATGACTAGGAACAGACCATAGCAGGTCAACAAAGGAATAGACTGAATGACCAAGGTTTAGACAAAGGAGAAATTATTAAAAGTACAAAAACTCCCCAAATGAAACTTTATACACTAACCCTTGATAGACCAAGAGGACCAGAGGAAAATCATTCTTAGACTAGTGGAACAAGAAAATTTAGAGGGTTCCACTAGTGGCTCAAACTGGGGACACATGTATCTTGTAGGCATGACAAGATTCCAGATCTCATGGGTTAAGTAGACCAAGCGCAATGACACCAAAAACCAAGTACTTTCTCAGAGAAGGCAAGAGGACCAAACCAAAGAAAACCACATATATACAATATTTACAAGACTATACAATGTACATGGAAAAGAGTATATTTCAAGAGAAATATGACTTCAAGAACTATCCATGTACTAGCAACTCAAGAATTTCACCTATTCACTCTTGTAGGAAATATGAATCCTCACCATGAGTGATACTGATCAAATAAGGGCCAAGCCACAATACCTCAAACTTTCCATGTTTTCCCTTATCCTTAGATCTTGCTTTCAACATCAACACCATGTTCCATACCTAAAATTTCCTTGAGGATGCTCTCTTGTCATGCAAATTCTTGAATTGCAGCTACAATTTACTATTTCTCTTATGAGAATTCCTCCTCATTTCATCCACTTCCATTAATGCCTCAATCCTATGTAGCATAACATCACACATGTCATCGTCATACTCTTGGAAAAACTTATACATCTGCATGAGATTGTTTTGTGGTAACCTAGCTACAATGCCATATACTAGATCAAAAGGTGCATAACTAGTAGCCTTCTTGATGGTCACTCTATCTACCCACATAGAAAACTTTTGTAAGGAAAGCCTATGGATGTAGAACAAACTTTCCTAATGTCAAAACTCAGAGAAGAATGCAGATTTGTCTTTAAATTTTACAATTACAGTTCATCAAGATACACATGAAAGGAATAACATAATAGAGAAATAAACACAAACACAATTGACACTAGATTTATGTGGGAAAACCCTTACAGGAGAAAAAACTAACCACACCAGAGAAAATCACTTGTATTACAGTAATAAAAATTACATACAAGTTATAGACTATCCTTCCATATGTCAATATTACTGAAGCAACATTTCCCTAATCAATCTCATACAAAACAACACTGTTACAATGCTCTCAAAATAGCATACAGATCATTCAATCATCCAACCATTGAACTCTCTAATCCCTTCACAGTTACAATACGATATTATGTATAGCAACAACCATGAATCAAAACATTCTTTGTACAATTGATTCAATTTCAACTTCCTCTATAGAGCAATTTTCGAACTTCCCAGGCATTTAAATGGCCACCTTAAAAGTCAGCAACATCCTCCACTTAATGGCTTACACCTCAGCAATTCAACAAGTTTGTGCCCTTCACCTTACACCATGCTACCGCTGTGCAAACAATAGGCTCCCATAGGGTGGCAGTAATCGCGCTACCTCTAGACAAGTCAAGGGCTTCTAAGGTATGGAAATAACCACACTACCACTAGACTATTGATAGGCCTTCGAGGTATGATGGTATACACCACACTACCGCTACACATCTAGTGACCTCCAGTGGTATGGTGGTAACTACGCTACCACACCTCAGTGTAAAGACACCTGCGGTATAGCCGTATCCACCAAACTACCACTCGATAGCTGAGACACTCCCACGGTATGGTGGTAACTGCTCTACCACTCCTCAGCAAGAAGATACTCATGGTATAGAGGTATACGCATAAACTTAACACTTATGAATTATTTTCTGCTTGGTGACAGAACCAAGGTTATACCAATGAGTTTGAGACACATATTCTCAACAATCTCCCACTTGAGGAAGAACTCACTGAACCCTTTTCAATACTTGAAGTCATTGAACATTTTGGACCATAAGGCCCATCAAATTTGTGCACCATCTGAAATTATCCATGCTCACTGGCTTTGTCAAAGCATCAAGAACATTCTTCATAGTATCCAACTTTTCCAAATAGACCTTTCCATCCTCCATCATATCTCGTACAAAATGGTACTGCACATCAATATGTTTCATCCTGGCATGGAAAGTAGGATTTTTTGCCAGAAAAGTGGCACTCTAACTGTCACAACAAACAATAATCTGCCCTACATCAAAACCAATATCATAGTATAATCTCTTAAGCCAAATGGATTCCTTGTAGGTGTGAGTTTCTACCATATACTCAACCTTTGTAGTGGATAAAGCAACTACAACCTATCGCTTGCTCATCCAACTAACTGTACCACCATTCATCATGAAACTAAATCCACTGTTGGACCTTTTGTTGTCAATGTCCCCTACCCAATCAAAATCCACATACCCACGGATGCTAAGAGTCTTATGTGATTCAACCAAATTAACATGGTAACACCAAGCATATTATGAAGTTCCCTTCAGATATCTAAACACTCTTTTCATAGCATCTCAATGTGTCCTTCCTGAATTAGCCATAAACTAAGTACTCCCACTGCTTGGGCAATTTCTGGTCTTGTGCAAACCATTACATACATTAAACTACCAACTGCACTAGCATAAGGCACTCTGGTCATTTCCTCCATCTCAGTAGGAGATTTTGGACAATCTTCAATAGTCAGCTTCATTCCCTACAAAACTGGAACAACTAGCTACTTGCAATTTGTCATACAAAATCTCTCCAAAATAGTGTTAATATACTTACTCTGGCTGAGTCAAAGTTTTCTATTCTTCCTATCCCTAGTTATTTCCATTCCTAGAATATACCTAGTTGCACCAAGATCCTCTATTTCAAACTTTACAGACAACTGAGATTTTAGATTAGGAATCATAAGCTTACTATTGCCTATGAACAACATATCATCAACATAGAGTGCAATAACAAGAACTCAATCATTTTTCATTCTTGAAGTACACACAATGATCTGATTTTGATCTTACAAAACCTAGTGACAAAACAAACATGTCAAATTTTTGGTACCACATTCTAGGTGACTGTTTTAAACCATACAAATATCTTTTTAACTTGCAAACCATATTTTCTTTACCTTTTATCACAAAGTGCTCAGGTTGGGACATATAAATTTCTTCTTAAAGATCACGATGAAGAAATGTTGTCTTCACATACATCTGTTCAATCTCCAAGTCATATGCTACTACAAGTGACAAAAGAAATCCGATAGATGTTAGCTTTGCTACAAGAGAAAAATTTTTTCCATAATCAATTCCCTCTACCTGGGAATAACCCTTTGCAACCAACCTCGCTTTATACTTCTCAACATTTCCATCCAAAGCAATTTTCTTTTTATATACCCATTTGCAGCCCACAGGATTTCTACCTTAAGGCAATGGGACCAGATGCCAAGTATCATTCTTCTTCAATGATGTCATTTCTTCATTCATGGCTTCCAACTAGGAATCTGAATTAGTCATTTCAATTGCCTCTTTTCCCATCCTAGGCTCATCAATATTAGTAATCAAAGCAAAGACACAACTAGAATCCAACATAGAGAATCCATACCTATCAGGTTGCTTCTTCTCACGTGTAGACTTCCTCACAGGCTGAGGTTGAGGTTGTGGTTCTTCTTCAAAACTCTCAGAGCTACTTGGACTCTCCTAAGTTTTAGGTACACTATCAATGTGTTGTTCCTCTTCTTTAGGAGTTAGAGGTATTTCAACAACATCATTTTCCTCTTTATTTTCTTTCATCCCTGACTATAGTTCCACTAAAGAACGTCTTAGCTCTTGAAATATTACGCGTCTATTGTATACAACCTTTTTAGTCACTAGATTCCAAAGCTTGTATCCTTTCGCACCAATGTCATATCCAATGAAGATACACTTAACAACTTTGTTCTCTAATTTAGATCTCTTCACATCTGGCACATAAACATATGCTTCACATCCAAAGACATGAACATGTCTCAAAGAGGGCTTCTTACCATACCAAGCTTCCATAGGCATTTTATCAACAAGTGTTGAAGAAGGAGATTGATTTACCAAGTAACATGTTGTAGCCACAGCCTCAACCCATTACTTTTTCTCTAGACCACCATTGCTTAACATACTTCTTGCCTTCTTCATCAATGTCATGTTCAACCTTTCAACAACTCCATTTTGCTGTGGATTGTAAGGTGTTGTTTTACCCCTCTTAATTCCATTGTCTTTGCAATACCTTTCAAATTATGTAGAACAAAATTCACCACCATTATCTATCCTCAAGCATTTAATTTTCTTACCAATCTGATTTTCAACCAAGTTCTTGAACTCTTTAAACTGACTAAACACTTCTGATTTACTTTTTAGAAAATATACAAATGCCCTTCTCGAATAATCATCAATGAACGATACATAATATTTTGAATTCAACAATGAAGGAACATTTACTAGACCAAAAACATCAGAGTGAATATAATCCAAAACACCAGAAGATTTATGAGGACTAGAGTAAAATGAAACACAATGATGTTTTCCATATATACAATGTTCACAAAATTCAAATTCCAGATTACAATCATCAAGCCCCTCAACCAATATTTTGTTTTTGAAAGCTTTTAAGTCTTTCTCACCAATATGACCTAGCCTTTGATGCCAGAGCATAGTCTTCTCTGTAGGAAGTTTAACTTCCAAAGAATTAGCCTCTATAGGGACTTTTGTCTCCTTTGCGTGAACAACCTTTTGTGACTTTGTAGAGACACTGTTACATTGAATAGAAAGTGCATCCAACTTATACAGAGTACCAATTCATACACCCCTAGCCAGCACCATCGAGCCTCTAGTCATTTTACAACCATTACTAGAGAATGAGACTTGCACTCCAACATCATTTAGCTTACTTACAAAAAGTAAATTCTGAGCCAGACCTAGTATATGCATTACGCCATCAATTCCTTTAATTCTTCCATTAGGAAACTAAATTCTAACTCTTCCACGACCAACTATTTCCAAAGATGAATCAATTGCTAGGTACACCTTTCCAGCATTGTATTTTTCATACTTTTTAAACCAGTCTCTATGAGATATCATGTGGAAAGATGCTCCAAAATCAATTAGCTAGACATCATATGATGCCTGTGTTGCCAAAGCTGCAATGAAGGCATCTTCATTGCTCTAAGAAGAATCATTGTCGGAAGAGTTCCTCTTCTTCTTTCTCTCCTCTTTGCAATCCTTTAGGACATGAGCAGGTTTCCCACAATTCTAGCACTTCACCTTGGACTTCTTGCCAAGAGACTTTGATCTCCCTTATGATTTCAACTTGGACTTCTTGTCCTTCTTCTTGCCTTTTTATTTCGATTTTCCTTGAATAGCAAGAGCCTCCTTTTCCATCTCAGAAGATTTCCTTCTCATTTCTTCTGACAACAAAGAAGTAATCACATCTTCCATATTGAAAGTGTTTGCCATGCTCCCAATCGCCATCACTAAATGATCCCAAGAGTCAGGCAAAGAACACAACAAAAGCATACAATGATCTTCATCATCAATTTTCATGCTCATAGATTGTAACTGAGCAATCAATGTGTTAAACGTATTCAGATGATCAGCCACAAATGCCCCTTCCTCCATCTTCAAAGAAAAGAACAACTTATTAACCAAGGACTTACCTTGATAGATATCTCTAGGCTTCTTCCACAAAAAAGATGCAGTCTTTTCTTCATGAACGTTTAGGAGAACATAGTCTACCAAACAGAGTTTTATCAACCCTTTTTCTTTTATGTCTGTGAGGTCCCAATCTTCTTGCTTCATGCCAGAAGGTTTCGTTCTAGACACAACAATCCAAATATCTCGATCCACCAATAGGTCTTCCATTTTAAGTTTCCACAACTCAAAATTGCTGCCATTGAATTTCTCAATTTCAATCTTTCCTAATGTACTTGACATCTTAATCTATGATTTAAATTACTAGAATTTTACAAGACTCCCACTAAATATAATTGACACAAAAAACCCAACCTATCCATAAGGATAACACAACTGTCCAGGCTATGATACCACTTGTAAGGAAAGCCTATGGATGTGGAACAAACTTTCCTAATGCCAAAACTCAAAGAAGAATGCATATTTGTCTTTAAATTTTACAATTACAGTTCATCAAGATACACATGAAAGGAATAAACAAATAGAGAAATAAACAAAAATGTAATTGACACTAAATTTACGTGGGAAAACTCTTACGGGAGAAAAAACCCACCACACCAAAGAAAATCACTTGTATTACAGTAATATTTATTACATACACGTTACATACTCTCCTTCGAGATGTCAATATTACTGAAGCAACATTTTTGTAATCAATCTTGTATAGAACAACACTATTACAATGCTCTCAAAACAACATATAGATCATTCGATCATCCAACCATTTAACTCTCTAACCTCTTCACGGTTACAATACATTACTATGTATAGCAACAACTATGAATCAAAACATTCTTTGTACAATCGATTCAATTTCAACTTCCTCTATAGAGAAACTGTCAAACTTCCTAGGAATTTAAATGACCACCTTCAAAGTCAACAACATCCTCCTCTTAATGGCTTACACCTTAGCAATTCAACAAGTCCATGCTCTTCACCTTACACCATGCTAACGCTATGCAAAAAATAGGCACCCATAGGGTGGCGGTAATCGCGCTACCTCCAGACAAGTCGAGGGCTTCTAAGGTATGGTGGTAACCGTACTACCGCTAGAATATTGACAAGCCTCCATGGTATGGTAGTATACACCTCACTATTGCTACACATTCGGTGACCTCCTACGGTATGGTGATAACTACGCTACCGCACCCAAGTGTAAAAACACCCATGGTATAGTGGTATCCACTGCACTACTGCTTGATAGCTGAGATGCTCCCTCGGTATCACGGTAACCACTCTACGACTCCTTAACAAGAAGATACCCATGATATAGAGGTACAGGCATAAACTTAACACTTACAAATTCTTTGCTGCTTGGTGACAAAACCAAGGTTATACTAGTGAGTTTGAGACACATATCATCAACAACTTTAACTTTGAATCCCAAGCTCTCTTGTTTTTCTCAAGAATTATTTTTATAATCTTCATCAAGCTCTTATTGCTTGATTCTACTTGGCCATTTCCTTGAGGATGATATGGTGAAGAGTAAGACATATGAATTCCATGTTTTGAGTAGAATTCTACAAATTCCTTAGATCTGAAATGCATTGCATTATCTGAGACAATTTTTTTGCAGGTACTCCAAACCTGGTCAATATATTTTCCATCAAGAAGTCTATGACTACTTTGGTTGTTGCTCTTTTTGTTTGATGACTTCCACCCACTTTGTAAAGTAGTTTGTGGCCACAAGAATCCATGAATTACATCCACTAGACTTATCAACTATCTCTCCAATGAGTCAATACCCCATTGTTGAAAGGGTGCCTATAGGGTAACTCATCTAAGATGAAAGTTACCTAATAATTTTAGTTTCCCAGAAAAACCTTTGGCACACATCACATGCTCTTACTAGTTTGTATGCATCCTTAAAAACTTTAGGCCACCAAAATCTAGCCCTCAAGACTTTGTGAGCACTATTTTTAGCCATGTAATGTCCACCACATACCTCACTATGCATCTCTTTTAATAACTCAGAGGCCTTGGTCTCATCAACACATTTTACTAGTACACCTTCCAAGTTCCTCCACCAGAACTCACCTCTTATGATCACATATTTAATGGCATGTAACTTGAGAGTTATTTTCTCATTTTCAATCAATCCATTAGGGCACTACATTTTTTGCAAGTAATAGATAACATTTTTGTACCAATCAAAACCCTCCATATCACAAATGTATGGTCTCTTAGAGTCATCCTCCATATTTATCTAATTGGAATCTAGGTGCACTTCAGCCATTAACATAGCCAATCCCTGACCTCTCACCAATTTGGTTATCTAGATGTCAATATTAAATTCCTAGATTCTATTTATCTACCTACATCTTCTACCCGTGACTTCTTGTTGGGTAGAGATGTCCTTTACAACTACAGTTGGAAAATAAGAAATGATTGTGGCTCCAACTAGATAAGTCCTAAAGTTCTTCACAACCATAACAAGTGCATATGATTTCTTTTCCATTAAATCGTATTTTAACTTTGAAGCTTGAAGTGATTTGCTAAAGAAAGCAATAGGTTGTTTAAAACCTTCTTCACTCTTCTATAGAAAAACGACAACAATAGTATGAAACAATGCAAATGAAAAGATTTGTAGTGGATTGGAAAAGTTAGGAGTCCTTAAAACTAGGGCTTCCTTGATTTCCTATTTTATCACTTGAAAAGACTTGCTTTCCTCTTCATCCCAGACCACCTTTTCTCCCTTCTTTAACAGATAGGTCTTGTGATCTCTTCAAAAAAATTTGCAAATCTCCTCAAGAATTTTATCTAACCAAAGAATGATTGAATACCTTTTACATTCTTTGGTTGGGGAATCTTGTCAATGGAAGCCACCCTATCAAGGTCAATTCTCACTCCCTCCTTAGACACAATGTGCCCCAACAATTTTCTGTCAGTAACTCCAAAGACACTTTTTTGGGTTGAGTGAGATTTCATATTCTAATGCCTTGATAAATATATTCTCCAAGTGCATGCAGTCGTATTCTTCTTTCTTGGACTAAGATGTCAAATCATCTTGGTAAATTTCCAAGAATAAGTCAATGAAATAAAAAAAGGCTACATCCATAGCCCTTAGGAAAGTGGCACCTGTGTTGGTCAGACCAAATGGCATTCTAACATACATGCAAGTGTCCCATGGAGTTGTAAATGCAGTCTTATACTGCTCAGACTCCTTCTCTTTTACTTGGTTGTATCCTGAAAAAATATCCATCATAGACAATAGCTCACAACTATTTACCTTCTACAACATGGCTTCCATGTTTGGTAGTGGATAGTTATCCTTAAATGATGATATGTTCAAATTTCTAAAATCCACACAATCTTATCTCACCATTTTTCTTCCTATTTGGCACTAAATTAGACACCCACGAGGAATTCCTAATAGGCTTTATGATTCCAGCATCGCTTAGCTTGACCAATTCCTCCTACATTTTTGAGCTAAGGTTGGATTGATGGGTCTTTGCTTCTTCCTAAAAGACTTGGAATCTTCTTTTAGGAGAATCTCATGCTGGAAAAATTCATCTTTATACACTTTTAGGTCATCATATGACCAAGCAAAAAAAATTATGTTTTTTTCTTAACAAGGCAATTAGCATTGCCTTGATCTTGGGTTTCATCTCTTTATCCACATAGACCTTTTCAGGGGCATTTTTAGTCCCCAAGTTCACTTCTTCTAAATCCTTTATATGGGTGATAGTTGTTTTAAATTTTATTTTGTCTTGATTGTCAAAGAATCTCTCTAATGCCATAAGGCCCTTGTGGATCTTATTTTTCTTCAATTGAATAACTTCATTTTCAAAGACTATATTCTTACTATCTATGTTTTCAACAAAAGCCCCAAAGTCAATCTCTTGACTCTCATATTCATCAACACACTTTAAAAACTTCAAATTTCCTCATCATCATGAATATTTTCCAATTATATACATTATTAGGGATTGATGACCTTACTTGTACCTCAAACTTGGAGATACTTGCAAAATTTATGTCATTAGGTCTAAGTGCAATATTTGCAAGCAGGTCGACTACTTTGTTTTAACCTCTTTCCATCTAGTCAATTCCAAAGGCATCAAATTGATCAATGGAATATGAGACAACATTTCTATAGTGTTTTAATCTTTGATTCTTGCATGCATATCTAGATCTCACTTGGGATATTACTAATTTGGAATCACGTATCACCATTAGCTTCTTTACCCCATGCTTCTCTGCTAGCCTCAATCCTAATAGTAGTGCTTCATACTCTACCACATTGTTTATGCAAACAAAGGACAATGTGAAAGAAAAATTATAAGTGTTTCCATTAGGGGAAACTAGCAATATACCTGCACCAGACCCCTCCTTAGAACTTGCACCGTCAAAATTCATCTTCCAAATTTTGTCTTTATCAAATAATCTCATAATTTCATTGTATATGGGTGTAGCCCACCTATCACTTTCTCTTGGTAGCTCTTCCACCTTGAATTCACTTATGTCAATATCTACAAAATGAATCATATCATCCTTAGGAGCATGCTCCAACATATGTGGCACTCTTGATTCTCTTACCACTTTAACATCTTTACCATCAATATGGAAGGTAGCATAAGACATGTCGCATTGCATGCTTCCCCCCATGGAAGCACTCCACTTCCTAGACAAAAAAATACCATAGTTGGGTGGGATATCCACCACAACCACACTCATTTTAAACTCTTTATATGGATATGCAACTAGTCTACAAGGAAGCTCATTGATTACTCCAGTCATAGGGACTTCCCTTTAGTCCATAGAATAGAATTTTCCATGGGTACTATCAAATTTTAATCCCATCCATATCTTGGCTAGAATTACATTTTCAAATGCTCTAGAATCAATGATACAATTTTTCAAAAAAAATTCCTCAGCAATCAATGTAAGAAAAAATGGGTCTATCTTTCCTAGACAGGCTATTACTAAATTTCCTAGAAAGATATGGGGGATCTCAGTGATTACTCCCTCAACCTCTTTCTCTTTATTTTCCTTTTCACTCACTCTGGGTGGAGTGGACACCACTAATTCATCATAAGTTGTAGTAGCACCATTGATAAGGGCTACTACCTTTTTTTGTGCTCATCAATTCTCATCATTTCAAGAAAAGGAATAGAAAAATTTACTTGACTAAGCAACTAAAACATATCCACAAGAGTATATTTAGGAAAATCAACCGAGACCATACCTTTTTTTGTAGTTCTCTTCTTCTATTGGTCCTTTTTTGTTTCAACTTTGGGCTTGGAATCCTTCTTTGTAGATTCAGAATTCTACTTTTGTGCTTTTGTCTTTAGAATAGGGGACTTGGATTCTCCATCTATTTTTGGTTCATCAAATTTCTTAGTCCAAATTTTTTCTTCCTTACTTTCCTTTGCTTTAGATCCTTCCCCTTTATAATTATATTTGTGTTCTTTTCCTTTCACATTTTTCTCTTTGATAAAGAGACCAGTAGGGCTACCTTGGTCACCACCCATTGTTTTGTTTCTAAGATGATAGGAGCCTTTGGTGTGTGCAACCAAGGAAATTTTTTCATGTTGGTTGAGGGTTTAACAAGATAATTCTATTTCCTTAGTCTCTATTTGGTGTTGTGAATCAAGGTTTCATAAAGGGAAAGAGATTCCAAATTGTAAGGAACACAAGAATTTGTTAAATGATTGACAAGTTGACTATGGATTGATAATTTGCTTCCCCTACATTGCATCAGATTGGTATCAAATCTTGAAAAATTTCTGGGAAGAGTGAGTTGTTGGTTTTGTGTTTGGGTTTGTGGTTTGTGGTTTGGTTGGTTGTAGGTTAAGATTGTAACCTGATTGCTACCATTGAGAAGACAGAAAGAAATTTGTGAGAAGTTGAGTTGTGGAACAAGAAGAGACTTGTTGAGGCCATCTAGGAGAGATGGAGATAGTGAGAAGGAATTTGCAGGAATAGGAAGAGAGGAAGAAGAGAAAGAGGCAAGAAAAGTTTGATAGAGAGATTGCAGAATTAAAGCAAGAGATGATAAGGATGGATAAAGAGTTCATGGAATCCATGATGGAGATGAAACATATGATTGAACAACTATATAGACAAGCCACAAGTTTTCATTTGAAAGTGATAAAGAAGGTTACATGGCCCATTTAGAGGATAGAAAAAAGGAGAAGAAGAAAAATGAAGATAAAAGAGAAAGAAGAAGATGAAGCATTTTAAGATGTTGAAGAAGATAAAGATGTTGTAGACATTCCCAAGCATGATAATTAAGGAGTAGTAGAGATAAAGCAACTGATTTCAGAGGTTGAAGATACTAAATAACTGTCAAAATTGGATGAAGAGGTGATCATGAATGAGTTGATCTTGGAGGTTTGAAAAGAATTGAAGAATGATGGAGGTATTGTATTAGAATTAATGTATTATTTCTTTTTTTGTATTAATTTTTTGGACAAGGAATAATTTGCAGGTTAAGATGTAGCAGTTTGAAGAAGGATACAAGAAGATTGAGACATTTCAGGGCAAGAAGGAGAAGATTCACAAATTCAAGATGAAATGGATGAAATTTTGCATAGACCAACTAAAACCAAAGGTGAAGATGAAGTGGTAGGGCATAAAAGACTACAGGGAGGAGAATACGATGATCTAATCCAAGAGGACTTGGAATTCTTTTGGCTGGAGAGAATGGTGCAAGAGAACCTTAGCATGATCATGCCTCCATGAGGAAAATTCAAGTTTTTGAATTAGAAATGATGATCTCATGTTGTAATAGCATCTAATAGACTTATTTAAGTTTTTTTTAGGTCATTCATAGGTATTTTGGAGTCATTTGTGTTGAAATGTAAAAAGTTACAAAAAGATGTAAAGTTGTCAATGCAAAATTGAAAAAGTGCCACAAATTGCAAATAGAGGAAGATTAAAGGTAAAGGTAGTTAGAGAGAAATTTTTAGGAATTTTATGGGCTTGATAAAGGCATGATGTAACCTCATTCAATTTGAGGAAGATTTGGATTTGATTTATGAAGAATAATTTTAATGAAAAAACACGATTTTCTATATTTTACCAGCATTTTCTATGTTGCAGGCCATTGTATGGCCATTTCTTGTGAAATTATCTCCTCATCCATTGGAATTCATTTCCCTATGAGTCTACTTCAATTTGAAATTGATTTCATCTAGATTCATTAAGTATTGAGAAAGATATTGGCATTTTTGTTTTAGTAGGTCAAAACCCTCTTCTAGGGTAGTAGTCAACACATTTAATTGCATTTCTCATAGTTTAATAATGAAATTCCTTAAAAATTGGTGAAAAGAGAATTTTGAGTGTTTTATTAATGATTCCAAAATACTAGAGGGAGAGGATAAGGTTTTGGTGTGTTTTTACATTGCCCTAGGTCTACAATTCATGAAAAATCTAGAAAATTGACCCTATACAGTGAAGATTTTTGAGTTTGAAGATGTAAAGGGTGTTATTTTGGGGTAGAAGTATTGGAAAAGGTTGATTAAGGGTGTTTAAAACCATTCCTTATCAGGTTTTGTGGAATTTACCAGTTTAGAGTCCCTTTATATTGTCTAACCTATGAAGACAATGTTGTCTCAGTATGGTAAAAACTAGTTTACAATTAGTTTTGTGGAGTATTGCTTGTGGATGTGAAGTATTAATTAGGTATTGATGTTTTTAATGGTGTATGGGAGTACTTTGATTCATTTATTTCAAGGTTTAGTGAATAAAAAAGTTTTATTTCTTCTTTATCATGACTATCTTGTTAAGATAGTGTTCTTACAATCCTAATTAGGATAGGAAAATGCAAATGTTGATAATTCCTATTTGGAAGGGCCATGGTATCCTTTGAAGGATGATATATTGTGGGAGTTTGTATTCCATTTGAATCTTTTCAATATTTCTTAGTCTTCTTTAGTTGTTTGACAAACATAAAGGTCACTAGGAGCCTAAATAGGCTGGTTGGGACAGTCCCTCTTGAGTTTTCGCATATTTGAGTTATATAAGTGGATATAAGGGTTGGTGTTAGTCAAGTTGGTGTTGTTCATGTTGGTTGAGTGTTTAACAAGATAATTATATTGCCTTAGTCTCTGTTTGGTGTTGTGAATCAAGGTTTTATAAAGGGAAAGAGAGTCTAAATTGTAAGGACAACAAGAATTTGTTAAATGATTAACAAGTTGAGTGTGGATTGAGAATTTTCTTCCACTACATTGCATCAAGGATGGGGAATTTAAATCCTCACAAGATTCTCAAACCCTTGATTGGGTTTTCCAGATAGATCACATAAACTTGGTCTTATTTGCTCTAAATCTGATGGAAATCTATCAAAACACCTTTAAGTAATTGCTAACTCTCTTCTCTAAAGAAAAAAAACAAATATATAGCTTATAGGTTGTACAGTCCGTACAAGGACTGGATCAAGAGAATGAAACACTGTAAATATAGAAATAAGGAACTTTATTTACTAAAATGTTTCAAGAATACAAAATATGCCTTTTCCTCACCCTTTACCATGCTTTATAGTGATTTCTACATAAATTATAGCAACTTCCTCTTCATTTCCCAATCGACTAAACCTTCCTCTTTCCCAATTGACTCTTCAATTCCCTGATTTTGTGGATTGCATTTTTCCATTATTGACAACAATTGCATTTTTTCCAACAAAATACACTTTTTTGTAATTTCACTACTTTGACCTCCTAGAGACCTATTAGGGACTCAAATACATTTGAAATGATCTTGTTGGTGTAACTAATTATTTAATTACACTTTGCATAAGTTTACTTAGGTAATATTTTAAGTCCTAGGTTGCATTATTAGATAAATCATTTAATAATGGGGTAATTCTCCCTTCCTTGTTTGTAGGAGATAAGATTCCTTCTAGAAGATGAGTTGTCCTAGAACTTATCTATATCTTTTTATCATTTCCTAGATAGGGTTCACATGTTGTAACATGTAGTGTGATTTTAACACTTGGAAACATCTTACGCATTTTAGGTTTTCACTCATGCCTATATAGTCAAGGAATTTTGTACATTTGTAATCATCTCATATTCAATTTGGCATTCTTGCATCTTAATAATAGTATGATATTTTTCCCATTTCTCTCTTGTGGAAGTTATTTTATCTTGCAGATGATTCTGGGGTGTTTGAGGAGTTCACCTAAAATTCTACATGGTATCAGAGCTTCAGTGCTACAGAATTCTTCCCAAATATGAGGAATCAATCTTGGCATGAAAGTTTTGCTAGATGCAAGCAGCCTTTTGCTAAAGCCATTTTTCATTTTTTGGTTCAAAAATCAAGCTTCCACTCAGTTGCAGGAAAAACGATTTCTGGGTTTTGTAGCCAGGGTCGAAATTTGAACTAGGTACCTTTTAGATTTTTGATATCTTGCACAGATCTGAAGAAAATAGCTATACAAAAATTGGCACGCAACATTTTTCTCCTGGTTGAAGGTTTATTTTTTTATTTTTTTTTCATTTTCCGCTTGTTGGATCAAAAAAATATTTCCTGAGATTCTCTTTTAGCTTCAAAATATTTTTGGGTTTCTGTTTTTGTCTACTCATTGCGAACAGATTTTTCAGAAATCAAATCAGAAGTAAACTTTTTTTGCTAGAAAACTCATTTCCTGCAAGCTAAATTCGGTTTTTTTAAAAAGTTCATAACTTTTGGCCATGGTGTCGGATTTTTGCAAACTAGATATCAATAGAAAGATAGTTTCAAGCACTTCACAATGGTGTAGACTATTTTTTCAAAAAAAAATCATCTACACAAATTTGAGGTTAATTTTCATCATGGAGGAAGATGTGAGCATTGGTTTGTGCATGCACTCATTTTTGTTTTCATGCACTAGGTTTGCATTTTCTCTTTAGTTTATGCATGTTCTCCTTTTACAATCATGGGGTATTGTAATAAATGAACTAATATAAAGTTCCATTGGGGGGATTCTTGCATAATAAATTTATTGGAGTGTAGTTGCATTGCATGCACTTTGATCTCATCTTCATATTGATGACAACTCACATGAGTTGTATCTGGATTCTGTTGTTTCTTTTGGCCTCATCTTTCTCATAGCTAGACACATTTTGGTTCGCATTGGTTCACACTTCAGATTGAGAGCCTATGGTTATTGATTTGCATTGGTTCAGATCCATCTCAGTTTGAGGGCCATTCATTTTATGGTTAATGTCCTAGAATCTTTATGGTACTTGTTCCCATGGAGCAGTTTTAGTCACAGTATGGCATCGACATCGAGATACATGGCTTCCAAAAATTTTCATCATATCATTCCCTCTTATGCTAGGCATCTTTTTTTATCTCCTATTGCTTCATAGATTCCAGGGTTGATCCAATATGTGAGTTTTCCAGTGTTCCTTTGCATTGGGTCTGTTGTTGCATTATTATGATTCCACTATGGTTTCTTGTAAATAGAGGTATCTTTCCTTGCTTGCCGAATTAAGGATTCAAGTGTTACTCCATCAGAGTTCTTCTAGTGCTTCTTCGCAATAGGTCATCTCATTGAGGGGGGGTTTTCCCACTGGGTTTTCTCCTCTTTCTCTTTCATTGCATTTGTAAATTAGTACCTAATCAGGTCTTGTTGTTGGGACTCATCTTTGCATAATAATTTGTTTCTCCCTAAGTTGCACTTATCGGGGGGTGTTGGTGTAATTAATTATTTAATTACACTTTGCATAAGTTTACTTAGGTAATATTTTAAGTCCTAGGTTGCATTCTTAGATAAATCATTTAATAATGGGGTAATTCCCCATTTTTGTTTGTAGGAGATAAGATTCCTTCTAGAAGTTGAGTTGTCCTTCTAGAACTTATCTCTATGTTTTTATCATTTCCTAGATATGGTTCACATGTTGTCACATGTAGTGTGATTTTAACACTTGGCAACATCTTACGCATTTTAGGTTTTCACTCATGCCGATATATTCAGGGTACATTTGTAATAATCTCATATTCAATTTGGCATTCTTGCATCTTAATAATAGCACGATATTTCTTCCATTTCTCTCTTGTGGAAGTTATTTTGTCTTGCAGGTGATTTTTGGGTGTTTGAGGAGTTCACCTAAACTCCTATAGATCTAAACATGACTCTTTTATATGCTTTTTTTGATGTTAGTACAAATTCTACAAAATGATTATCAACACCATTAGGTGCTCCTGCACCAGAAGAGCCTCATTAGGTAGGAATTGTTGTTTTGGACTTCCATGCATGCTATTGAGAAATATCTCACCTGTTCTATTGGATCTCCTTTTCCTTTATATTTATCAAACTTTGGGATCTATTTTTTTTTTGGAATGGGAAGCATAGTGAGGAATGATCAAAAGTAAATGTACATATATCTTGAAGGTTATAAGTTTTCTTTGGTTCATTGCTTGTAGTTGCATTTCCATCTCTATTTTTGGTATGTTTGTTTGGGAATCCTACATGTAGTGACCTTGTTGTCCTACCATGTTTTCATCACAAGTTGGGTATTGATGAGGTACTAGACCTTGGTAACTCTGATGGGTGGAAGGAGAGTTAAATACTTGTTGAATGTAAGGAGGGTTAGCTCCTTCTTGAATGTAAGTAGGGTGAGCTCCTTGTTGGATGTAAGGAGGATTAGCTCCTTGTTGTACATAAGGAGGGTTAGCTCCTTGTTGGATGTAAGGAGGGTTAGCTCCTTGTTGTACATAAGGAGGGTTAGCTCCTTATTGAATATAAGGAGGGTTATATCCTTGTTGGATGTAAGGAGGGTTAGCTCCTTGTTGTACATAACGAGGGTTAGATCCTTGTTGAATATAAGGAGGTTTAGCTCCTTGTTGGATGTAAGGAGGGTTAGCTCCTTGTTGAATATAAGGAGGGTTAGCTCCTTATTGTTGAATGGAAGGATAGTTATCTCCTTGTTGGATGTATGGAGGGTTAGCTCCTTGTTGTTGCTGTGGAGGGGTACTTTGGTAGTGTGTTAGCAGTGCACCCTACAATTGGCATTTGTTGTACTGAAGGTTTCCCTGATGGTGCATTGGTGGGTTACCTTGAGGATGGGATGAATTAGGAAGGGTGCCTTGTGGCACACCTTTTTGTTGTACAAAACCATATTGAAGGTTTCTCTGATGGTGCATTGGTGGGATACCTTCTTGATGGGATGAATTGGTAAGGGTACCATGTGGTACACCTTGCTATTGTGGTGAACTATATTGAAGGTTTCCCTGATGGTGCATTGGCAGGTTACCTTGTTGATGGGATAAATTGGTAAGGGTACCATTTGGCACACCTTATTGTTGGTACTGTTGATTGGGAAGGGGACCGCGTGGTCCACCTTATTGTTTGGAAAGGGTACCCTATGGCACACCTTATTGTTGGTACTCTTGATTGGGAAGGGGATGATGTGGTCCACCTTGTTGATTGGAAAGGGTACCCTATGGCACACCTTATTGTTGGTACTATTGATTGGAAGGGGACCATGTGGTCCACCTTGCTGATTGGAAAGGGTACCCTATGGAACACCTTACTATTTCTATTGTTGGTTGGGGAGGGGACCATAGGACCCTCCTTGTTGATGGTATTGTTGTGGGAATTTCCCTTCTTGATTTTGCACATTTTGAGAAGGGTCAATATACGAGGTGTATTGTTCTATTGGTAGATTTTTGCTTTGTGGTATGTACTGGGATGGACCTCCTTGATAATTTTGGGCTACTACCACTTATTTGATTTGAGTTAGTTTTCTATATTAGGGTTTTCCAATGGTTGATATTTTCCTTGTGTGAATATGGGTGGCATGTTTGGGATCTCCAATGGTTTGGGTATTTCTCTCACAACCGAGTTATCTCCTAATGGAATGAGGTGAGGATCTTGAGACCTTCTATGTTGAATTCTAGAGGAAATTTAGCACCACTTTATGCTAATTTTCAAAAAAGTAAGTTTTCAAATCCTTTCTTAGGAGTTTTTCCATAAACTTGAGTACCTTGGGATTGTTTGAATGTTGGAATAGTTCTTCATTGTTTATTTCTTCCTCACTATCCCCCTCCTCTATAACCATATCCTTTGGGTTCTTGTTTTCTCTTTCTATTGCTTCTTGTTGTCTACAGATTACGTCTTCCTCACTACGGGTTGTGTTGAATGTGGGTCTCTTTTAAGGTGTTTCATGGTCATCTAGCCTATAGCCCCATGGGCCACCTTCATTGTTTGTGGTGTTTGTTTGTGGTATGTTGGTGTTGCTTTTTTTTTCTTTCATGTTCTTTCTATGTTGTGATCTTGTAATTATCATAAACATCTACCAAGCTTTAGTGAACAATTTTTTTACTCCTAACTATGGAAAAGAATGCTTTCATTTTTGGATTTTCTATTTTAAGGAAAATGAAATTATGTCTATTTTTGGGATTTTCTATTGAGTATTCATGTCTAGTTCACCCATTAAAAAGTTTCTATAGAATTTTCTTAGCAAGAGGTCCCAATTTCATTAAGATTTCAAGATGTGCCCCTTGATAAACTTTAGACTACGATGCTTCTTTGAAAGGAAGAATTTGGATTTTTGTTTAAGGATTTTGTTCTTTCTAGAGATCATGAAGGATGGATACCTATTTCCATGCAGAAGGTGGTAATATGGGTCTCCCAACCATAAGATTTTCTTTCTCTTCCTCTTTATCTAGGATGTTTGCTACATTTCTCCACTGGTTTGGTGTTTCTTTTGTCTCAAATATAAAAATCTTCAAACTATTGATTATGCTTGTTTGTTCTCCTTCAATCAACTCAAAGTTTGGTTGTATGATAGTTGGTGTAGGGTTTAGTTGTTGAATTGGAGAAACTAGATACAAAATGGTTATAAGGTGAAAGTGTTGGTGTTGTTGATATGGTTGTTTTTTATTCTCAAGACCCTAAGGTTTAAGAAATGTTTTGGGATGACACTATTCTTGGAACTCAAAATATTGAAAGGCTTGGATTGATGTTTCACTTCTTCTTCTAGAGGATATGTTGTGGAAATGATTACTTGAAGTAGCCTTGATGTTCAACCAACTATTGATATCTTAGAAGTGTGGGTAAGGGAATAATCCAAGTTTTTTGTTTTGATTTTGATTTCCAAAAGTAGGATGGAATGTTGATAGTTGATGAAGGACTATATGGTGTATCTTGGGATTCCAAATGTTTTGTTCCAACAAGGATCTTGTAACTAGCTTTAGATCAATTTTTTTATTTTTGAAAAGACATAGAGCAAGAGCGTTAGGCTTGAGGAAAAAGCAGCTAGTTTTGAGCAAAAGTGACCAATTTTGTCAACTGCGCCCAAGTTTCTCTCAAGTGTGCTAAGTTTTGAAAAGAAATTGTGACTAGGAATTTCAAGTGTAGCTTCTATGTGTAGCCTTCTTAATGTGGTGAATCTACACAATCAAAGTGAATTATTTTGGCAAATGCAACTAGATTTTTGGCAAGTGTGCTGGGAAACATTTGTCAAATGTGGCATAATAAGATCAAGTGCGACTAGTTCTATACCAAGTGCACTAATTTTGTCAAAAGCAACAAATTTTCATTACTAGTTGTTATAAGATAGAGAGCAAAAGCGAGCTATTTTTTGAAAGTGTGACCAATTTTTGGTTAAGTCTAGTAGAAACAGTAGCAAAAGTGACCTCTATTCAATTTTGTTTTCTAGTTTCCATATTTGATAGAAGCTTGGATGTTTTTTGTAGTTTTGGATGATTTTGTTTGATCTATTTTTGATATTTGGCAAGTGATATCATGCAACACAACAATCAAAACTTATGTGACCTAAATTTTTACACTTTAAGCACGTTTCCCTCCATGAAAGTTCAAAGTTCATAGAGGTAGAAATGCTAAAGTTATAGTTTCCAATGTTTACTTTTTAGTTAATGTGACTTGAAATGTGAGCCTAAACATCCAAAAACCTTAAAATATATTGTTTTAATATATCTTTTTAGGAGTGCAAATAGATGACTCTTTTCAAAGGATTCACACCAAGTCCAAAGGCTTTACCATTTTAGAACCATGTTGAGTGCTCATTTTGATGTATTCATTCTAATTCAAGCACAAAGTTTTATGTCAAAGATTCTTGATGGGGGTATGTGCAGGATCATCATGGAAAAAACATGCACTTAAGTGGCAAAAAATTCAGAAAAATTAGAGTTAGGCAACTTGAAATAAAAATTTGAATAAGTTGTCTATATTATTTCAAAAATATGTAAGAATAGAATCTGTAGCAAAATGAATGTAGTTTCTAAACTACTAGGTTTATTTTAAAAAAAAAATCTATTTGGTGAAAATTTGAAATTTCAATGTAGTAGTACTTAAATTTTAGGGAAAAAATAAGAAGTAGTTGTCTGTCTGACCACTCTAACCACAATAAAATAATAATATTTTTTTATAAGATTTTAGATATAAGTAGAGGACTCATGTCTAGATGTGATGCATATTTTTTGTAATTTTTTTCCAAGTAAATAATTAATTATGAATTTTTTATTACAATTTTTTAAAAATATAAAAAATCATATGTCTAACCACCTTAACTTGGTCAAAACTTCATGAAATTCAATTTTTCTTTTTAAAATCCTATAGTATGTGAAGCATAGAATGTGACACATGTTTTGGATTCAAAAAATGTGATACCATTTGAAAGCTATAGATGTTTTTCAATCAACCTATCAATCAGGACTTTAGTCATAATTCAAATAGAAAATGAATAATAATTATTTATGAAATTCAAAGTTTAGCATAATTTATATTGGTGGAAAGCTGAGAATCTCCTTTAAAAACCCTTTTCGTTTCATCAATTTTGGGTAAAACAAAATTTGTCAGCCACATACCCTACACATACCCATCATATCACCACTTTTTGGTCCATCATGATCCTGCACATACCCATGGTTAATGGCCATTTTTAGAAAAAAATATTTACATCTTAAGGAGTAGGTAGATTCTTCTTAGTAAGCTTTCCTCATGCCCTTCGTAGTAGAAGAGATGACTTTACATGCAACTTTATGGGAAAATGTAGAGATATGTTAAGAATGAACTCTTAATCTCTATATTTCCACCAAAAAATTGGATATGGCAAGTAACTTCTTGGAAATAAATTCCCAATGTACCACTTAAAAGAACTCATTGGTAGAACTGGTTTTCCTCTAGAACAATTTTTTTTAATGACAATAAAACTATGAACACGGTAACCGACACTCACCCGCTAGCCACTTAAGGCTCTTTAACTATTCTCGTTCCACTTAAAGCATGGGATTAGGTGTAGTCTATTGTTAGTATGACTTGAAGCTACTTTCTTATGATTTGTAACCTTTGATATAGACTTCCAGTAAATGTGTTTCGAGAGCTTGCAATGAGCTCTCCAACATAGGATGTGTCTCAAAGCAAGCCCTCTCTACGGACAAAAGATAAAATGATCAAAATGCAAAACTCAAAAAAAAAAAAAAAATTGTCACCCAAGATGGCCAAAAGATGTGAGGGGAGAGGATTAAACACTTTAGTTTTCTAGATACAACATACACTTCATTGCAATTTGATTCTTTTTAAGAGCCTCAAGCGATGCTATCCCTAAAACAAAGTGTGAATAAAATAACAATTTTCTTTTTCTAATTTCTCTAAAATGAGGTGTTCTGGACTTCAAGAAAAGATGTCACAATGTACAAGACAAGAAAGTGATTTGTTCATTTTAAAGCCTAAAATTGAGTGTTTTCTAGATCATTGTCTTTCTTGGTCAACAAAATGAAACAAGCGTTCATCAAGAAAATTTAATCACTTGGTCAACAAAAATCAAATATTTCTTAGAGCTTTGACAAGGTTCATTTTAGAGCACCAAAACTAAAATGTTCATTTGTGGGGTTCTTTTTAAGCACCAATTTGAAATCATTTTGCTAATCTAAAAAGCTTTGAGAAAGGTTCATTTTAGATCACCAAAACTAAAATGTTCATTTGTGGGGTTCTTTTTAAGCATCAATTTGAAATCATTTTCTAATTTAAAAAGCTTTGAGAATGTTCATTTTAGAGCACCAAAACTGAAATGCTTGTTTATGGGGTTCCTTTTCAGCACCAATTTAAAATTCTCTAACTTTATGAAAGATTTAAAAGATTCATTTTAGAGCACCAAAACTAAAACGTTCATTTGTGGGGTTCTTTTTAAGCACTAATTTGAAATTATCTAACTATGAAAGCTTTAAAATTTTAGAATTCTTCAATCGTTCATCTTCCTTGCAATAAGTGCATTAATGGATTTTTCGATAAACACTAGTTATACTTTTGTAAGTCCTGCATAAACAACATTAGCACCTATCAAACACTCAAATCAAGTACCCATTAGTGTTAGAAATTGAAGATTAACTTTCAAATTTCACAAAAAAAGCACAAAAAATTATTAGAAGTTCCTCTATCAAAAAGAAAAAGTGTAAGAAAATGTTAGAAATGCCAGGAAACATGTCAAGTGTGCTAAAACCATGAAGTCAAGTGCAAAAAATGTATGGAACTTGTGCATGAAGATTTCTCCATTGCGCTTCTGGAACCTACAACTTCAAATTTAGCTCAAAAAAAATTAGTGCTAAGGACCAAGGTCCCACCGGATGTGCTAGAATGTGTAAGGGGGAAATTAAGAAGATGGAATAGATTAGATTGATTATTTGAAACTAATATAAACAATAAATGGTAATTGATTTATGCCCATTACTCACAAAATGTAACTATAAAATTAGGAATTCAAGAACGAAATTGACAAAAGGCAATAACAATGAATCTAAAATAAAATAGCTTTACCATCTTATGTTAGAGTGTATCCATATTGATGTATGTTGGATTTTTCAATTCAATACAAAGCCTCCATTATGTATGTGAAATCTAGAAGAATGTGCATGTGTTGATCAAAGATGTGGGTTGAAGCTTTGCCAATGTCAATTAAGATCTTTTCATTACTTTGTTGCATAAACTGTATTGATTCTCCGATATTTTTTGGTGAAGAAAGAAGTTAGTTATATAGAATTTGTGATTCAAAATGAACACTCTGGATCACATAGTAGAATATCTTCATCGATGTTTGAAAGATTTTGAGAGGATTTAGATGGGAATAATATATGAAAATTGATTACATAATTAGTGTTATTGAAGAAATAGTTTGATCAGTTAGGAAATAGATTGATCTATCAGGAAATAGATTGATCTATCAGGAAATAGATTGATTTGTCAAGAAATAGATTGAGCAATCAGTGGTTCATAATTTGCTCAATCAGGAAAGTGGGTGAAGATAATTAATTAATCTTTTTGGAGTTGAACATGCAAATCAAGTTTGACTTTTGCAAACAAAGTTGCATTTGTTTGATTTGATTTTTGATGATGTTTTGAATAGTTTATTTACTTGTCCAAATTTGGGGAAAAGTGATTATTATTTTTTAATAATTTAATCGACTTAGGGGAATAAAGTGAATTAGTGACATAATTAAATAATTAGCGTTATTTAATTAATCAAGAGGAATAAAGTTGGATTAGGAATTTATTAAATAAATAAAATTTATTTTTTTGGTCAAATTTGATGAAAAAGTAAATTAATTAAATAATGTATAATTATTCAATTTAATAGAGGAATTTAGGGTTTTTTGTGCTTTTGATGTGAAATGTAGTGATATTTGATGATAATGATGTGATGAAGTGAAAATGTCATTTAAGGTGTGTGATAAGTGTTAGGTCAATTTTACATGTCAATAGATACCATGTTGGATATAGTAAAAAGTATCTTGCTACCATGGTGAGTTAGGACCAACAACATCACAAACCAGTTTTGATTTCGGGATATTGAATGTTGGTATGAGGAGTTTCTCTATAAGGAATTCATAATTTGGAATGTTTTGTGGGATGTCTTGAGGAGTGATCCTATTGTTTCCATAGCGTCTGCTACTCTATTGTTGATTCTAGAAACCTATTCAAAGGTGATGATGAGAAAGTATTGTTTAAAATTGTCTATTATTCTTTTATATGGCATTAGCTTGTCATCCTTTTTTTGACACCTATAATTTACTTGCCTTATTACTAGTTGAGAGTTTCTATAAACCTATAGCTCCCTTATCTTCCATTTGATGGTCATCTTTAGTCCTATGATTAGCGCTTCATATTTGAAGATGTTATTGGTATACAAAAAATCTATCGTGTAAGCCTTATGAATACTATCTCCCTATGGTGTGAGAAATAAGATACCTAATCCTAAGCCGTGTTGAGTGTGGAACCTATCAAAATACAAGGTCTGAAAGCTTGTTTGTTATGTTAGCAATATGCTTTCATCTCGAAATTCTATTATTGGAGGCTAGTGATAATCTATTGGTGCTTCTACTAGTTGATTTACTATGATTTTTACTTTGATGGCTTTTCTATCTATGCACTCTATGACAAACTCGCTTAGTATCATCGCCCATTTAGTGATCCTACCTGTTAGACTACTTTTACCAATAGGTACTTTAGGGGATCTACCCTTGATATCATCTTTACTTTTCTATTCAAGATGTAGTGTCTCAAATTTTGTGCTACAAAGATTACAGATAGACACATTTATTTTATAGGTGAATAGTTCAACTCATAGCCCACCAGTGTTTGGCTAATATAATAGACCTCTCTTTCATTGTTATTATCATCTAATTGTGCTAAGAGAGATCCTAATGTTGCTTGTGTTATAGATACATAGAGGATCATCAACTTTTATGGAATAGGTGGCATTAATACTAGAGGAACTTGAGTAGATGCTCTTTGAATTGTTGGAACGCCTAATCACATCTACCATCCCAATTGAATGTGTTGTCTTTTTGTAGCAGATGTGTGAATGGATGACACTTGTTTTCCAACTATACGATGAATCTCTTGATGGACTGTAGTTTCCCTTGTAGACTTCTAAGCTACTTCAATGTCTTTGGAGGAGGAATTTCTAATATAGCTTTCACCTTGGTAGGATCTACCTCAATACCTCTTCTTGATACTATGTATCCTAGTAGTTTTCTAGAAGTTACTTCAAATACACACTTTTTTGGATTGATCCTCAAGTTTTATTGTTCGAGCTTATCAAATACTTTCACTAGGTTGGTCAAATGGTCTTCTCTTTTTATGGACTTTTCTAGTATTTCATCCACATAATCCTCCATAGTTGTATGCATCATATCATGAAAGATGGTAGTAATTTCTCACGAATAGGTTCCCCCTACATTTGTTAGACCAAATATCATGATGTTCTAGCAAAAGGTCCCTCATGTGAAAGTGAATGTTATTTTATGTTGGTCCTCAAAGGATGTTTTTATCTGATTGTATCTAGAGAAGTCATCCATTAGTGATAGCATTTCATTCCCCATAGTTAGATCTACAATCATGTCTATGCTAAGAAGAGGGAATTCATACAATAATGTCTATGCTAAGAAGAGGGAATTCATCCTTTGGGAAAGCTTTGTTTAGATCTCAGAAGTTCATGTAGATTCTTATGCCCCCAGTGGCTTTGATACTATTACTAGATTTAACACCCATTTAGGATAACCAATTGGTTTAATGAAGCCCACATCTAATAGTTTTTATAGTTCTACTTTTACCAAAAGTGTTATCTATGGATGCATCTTTTGTAACTTCTGCTTGCTGGGTTTAGCTCCAGGAAATATAGATAAGTGGTGTACAAACAATGTTGGATCTAGTCCTAGCATGTTTACATATGTCCACGAGAAGTTAATTTTCCTTTCATTGATAAATGATAAGAAATTTTCCTTTTCTTCAGGATCAAGTGATGTGTGATATGTGATTTTGGGTGTTTATGTTGTGCCAATATTGATAGGTTTGATGTCTTCAACTAGGAGTGCTAATTTCTCTTGATATTCTATGGTGGGGAGATTGAATGTTCCATCTTTGAGAGCCTTAAAGAGGTTTTCACCTTTAGGTGTGTCCTTTTTTTTTCTCTTTTCTAGATCTGATAAAGCCACATTGTGATTTTCTTTAGGAGACCTCTTTTTGATTTTTAAATTTTGTAAGTTATTTTTGCAACTTAAATACACAATCTCCCCTTCATAACTTATGATCCTTGATCTAGTTCCATTACAAAAACTAATTTATGACCCCCTTGTGGTATATTGGTTTGAAGTACCATGAACTCCGCAATAGCCTCATCATTCTGGAATGTGTCCAAAATTGGAGTATGGTGTTGTTGGTCCCAATCTATCATCTATGGATAATGTAAGGATATTTTGTCATTGGTATCGACAAAGCTTATGGATGTTGTTGCTAGGTTAGGGATATTGGTTTTTTTTAAACTCCATAAGGTATCTAAGTTATATTCACTAGATTCATAGGAATCCATTCGTACTCATTGGAATATGTCTCGATATGGTCCTCATCAAATGTAGGTTTCGATGTAGATTCAATGATGATAGTATTAACATTGAGGTTTTCAAACATGTATTGGATATACAGGTATTTTTCTAGATGTTCACAAGTATTTGATGTCTCATTAATGGTAGAGTTAGCTCTTTCCTCATAGGAAGTGTTTTTCAGTATTTGGTGTAATCACATTAGATGAGCCATAACCTAGTCAAAGATTCTTTAGGCATTTTTCCATAATGATGGGTTCTCTTCTACCTTATCCATGTAAAACAAGGACACCTTGTCCATTGAATCCCATGTTCTTTGCTAGTTGATACCCTTTTCTCTTTTCATCAATAGGAAGGAGAGGTAGTGGCTATTCCCATCCTTCTTTGTAGATCGATGAAGATAAATCTTCTTCGCAAACTTCCTCATCCTGCATATCACCATACTTGGTGAAGATGGTGTGTTTGACTATCACCGTTACAGTTTGAACATTCCTAATCTATTTTGGTCCTCCATACATTTTGGTGTGGGGGGTGATGGAACCCTTGAATATTGTTCCGGTTCCATCTATTTTCCTGTATTTTTTTTTTGGTTTGAATTCTTTCTTGGGGTTTAGAGTTTTAGGTTACTTGAGATCCTTCCTAAATAGTCCTTAGGATTTCATCCTTGCTAGAGCTCTAATCTATCATTTATCTTCTATTGCTCATCCATAGTCATGTTAAAAAATCTTGTGCCATTTGAGCTCATGGAGCAACCGTCCCCTCATAACCGTCCCCTCATGTCTAGGTCTAAAACTCTTTATTTTATAAGGTTTGTCGATTGACCTTATTTGGCCTTTACATCCTTTGAAAGTAAGATGTTGTAAGTTATTTAAGGCCTTGTATACATCATCCTACATAGTCCCCTTTCTTATAACAACTTCTGAGCATGTGCTTAATTATCTTACTTAGATTTCACCTACTATTTCCTTTTATCACTCATTACAGATAGCTTTTGAAATGTAAATTTGCATTAGCGATGAGCAATGGGAAGTATTTCATTTGTTTCATGCATAATGGAGGTTTTGAATATTTATTTTTGTATTATCAATGCATGATACATATGTTCTATGTACTATTTCTGGCTTCCTTTATATTGCTAATCACTTGTTAGTATTGAGTTTTAATTTAGTGATGTGCGATATGTATCCTTCTTTCATCTATCACTGGGATCTCTTTTATCGCTAATTGCTCATAAGTTTTATGATAATAATTAGTGATGTGTGATGGACCTTGGTGCTCTTTATATCACTCATCGTCGATTCATTTTGAGATTTAAGTTTTAAAATAGCGATGAGCGATGGAGTCATTTGTTCAAAATTTCTTTCATTGATTTGAATTGCTCTTGTGAGCGATGCATCTTGTGCCATTTATTTTCATGCAGGTGCATGTGTCTTAATCTAGTTTTATCACCTCATCTCCCATCATTGATGTGATCTAGAATTCAAATTATAAATCAATGATACGCGATGGGAGGTGAATAGGATCACAAAGGGGTATTGAATTCAATGGTATAGATCTCATCGCATGAATACTCACATCACTAATAAGACTTATGGAAGGTGAATGTATCAGCGATGAATTATGGCTCTTAAATGAAAGAAAACGTGGAAACATCCTGAGGGCATCATTTAAATTAGAAAAGAAAGTAACGAAGTGGGAGGAGAATCATTGATGTGGTTTTAAAGGAAGATGATCAACGACTAGGTTTTAAAAAAGAATGGCTAAATGTCAGTTTGCTCATGCAATATTTCTACCAAACATTAATGGTGCTATGTCCCACTTCTTAGCCTTAAAGAAGGTGACTGGATTGTTTCTTGCATGTTTTCAAGTGAAAAGGAGCAGAGAAGAGAGCTAAAAGTTGAGGAAATAGTGTGGAGGGCTCCAATGGGAAATTACAACATTAAAACTAGTTGTTCACTTAGGTAAGAAAAGTATTGTGTCTCTTCCTATTAAAAATGCTAAATTTGGGAGATAATTTTCTTATGGTTTATTCATTGAGAATTCTCTATTAGGGTGATAAATATTGTGGGGTTTGGGAGTATTTTTTTTATACGTTGTATCTTGGGTTTTAAAAGTTGAGTAGGTCTTTTTGATCAAGAAAACTATAAACCATAGACTTAGCACACTACAAAAATGAGTGACCTAGAGCCCAGTGAGTCCAGCATTAGGCCAAAGAGAAAAACAAAGAAAAAGAGAGTTGAAATGCTTAAAATCCAAGATGTTTCATCTATGGTTAAGCTAGATCCACCTACAACATCTAAACCTACACCAATTACACCTATGATGCCCTCAAGGTCCAGAAGTACAAAGAAGAATCAAGAGAGATTCATAGAAGGGGCCTCCGAAGAAGTAAAAGAGGGTGGGTTGTGAATTGGAAAGAGACCTACTAGATAGGTTGTTGTAATAAGAGGGTTAATTGACAATGTTGGTGAAATTGGAGAGTTGGCACAACCAAAAAGTGGATGGAAATTGTTCTTATATGCTTTTAATAGGAGGCATGCTAGTAAGTTAACATGTTATCTATGGGAGCTCAACCTTGGGAAGCTAGTGGTACCAAATGTATTTGTGGAGGTGGATGTAATGATAGAGTTAGCCAAGCATTATGATCCTATAGACAAAAGAATTAAGAATGAAAATAGAAATGTAGTCCTGGAGGTGACCAAGGATAAGATTGTGGAGGTAATTGGGTTGAATCCCAATTGCACTACAAAAATAAAGCATGCAAATCTATATGGAGAATATGAGCATAACAGGCTTGCATACAGAAGCAGACTACTTGTTCGACACAGAAGAAGCAAGGAAATATTTCCCCCCAAAGAAATCAAGCCCCTTGAATGTGAGCAATTCATGGATTATTTTAAAAACACATATTACTACATAAATCAAGTGCTTGCTCAAAATTATGAGGCGAGGATAGACAAGCCCTATTGGTGATGGCAGTGGACATATAGGCTCATAACCAAAACATTGGTTTTGACTTTGCTACTTTTGTTGCAGAAAATATGCATAAAGATTTGATTAATCTAAAGAGAGAGGTCCTACCTCTGCATTTTCTACATTATTCTCTATTAATGCATATGCTCTTGTTTGAGGGTGATCAAAGATGGAAAAGGAAGCTTAAATTAAGACTGATGGATGAGAAAAATAATGTTTTTCCAGTCCAAATGTGGACACAAATTAGGGACCAGGATTGTCCCAATTCCAATTATATGGTGTTTGCTAATGTTAATTAGAAATATCATGCACCCAAAGGATGTGATAGGGTCAAATGCAATGCATAATTGGGCAGATTGGTTTTTGCATTCAGAATATACTTTGATTAGGGCTTATGGATTTAATGTAGCACCACATTGTTTCCCCCTATATGTATCTAACCGATTGGTATTCATGGAGTTAATGTGACAGATTGATTTTATGGATTTTAAAATATTTAGAAATCCTAGGAAAGGTACTATGGTGAAACCCTAGTGTTCCTTTAATTACTTTGTTGTTACTGCCTCAGAGGGGTATGAAAAATTTGGAATTATGATGAATAACCTTAGGTTGCGTATTAGTGAGGTTAGGATTTTTTATCTAGAAGGATTTGTGAGTGTAATGAGAAAGGATTAAAATTTATCATGCATCTTTCATTAGTTCCTATACAAAGATGATGTATTGAGAAACTTGACAAGTAATGAGGTTGTTATATCTAGAAAGAAGGAGTGGACATTCGTAATGGAAATTGAAGAGAGTATCATGAAGAGGAATGCCTTTTATGTAATCCCTTATGAGGTGATTGAAAATCCTCTTGAAAGAGATTTTGCAAAGATAAGGGATTACCAGAATGGTGGTTTCAAGGAAAAGGTAAAAGAGGTTGTTGAGAGAGCACAAGCTCTCTTAGAACAACAACCTCAAGTTATGGATATTCTAGAGTAGCCTATAGAGGTGCGAGAGTAATATGTCCAAGAAATTGAGGTTTAACAAATGGTTGAACATGTGCCTGATGATGAGGAAATGGAGAAGAAATTCCCTCCACAAAATATTGAAGATACTCTTGATTCAGAGACTCCCCAAGATAGAATCATTCAATGGAAATATGATGAAGGGACTGATGATGACCCTAGGATCAGGGATTGTAATGAATTCCTTGTAGATGATAAGTTTGTGCAATATGAGGAATTCAAGGAATTTATGGTTTAGTAGAGGAGTAAGGAAATAATGGAGAGGCTTGAGCAAGAAAGGGATAATGTTGATCCTTCTCAACATGAAGAGGCTGAGAAGGTAGAAGAAGAAAATATTAGGGCTAAAATTGCAGCTATTACTCTTGTTGAAGCTAGGAAAATTGTATCAAATAGTGGAATGATGCTACTACTAGGGTACACTATCACCTTAGCTATTGCACTTGATGTAATAAGAACATACCCTTAGGCTTTTATATCCGAGGAGCAGATTGAGAACAAGGTTTTTAGATTTGGATATAGTCCAAAGTTGTACACTCTTGCAATCTAGTCCATGGCACCCAACATTGGTAAGCATGAGGTCGCTAGGCCTATTGAAGAGGTCATGGGTTCCTTGATGGTGAAGAGGGCCATAGATATAACACCTGTCTAGGTAGCTTAGTTAACTACCCATGCTGCAATGTTTAGTGTAGACACAACAAAAATTTCTTAGAAGTATGATTCCTTGGTGAAGGATTATAATAAGTGTTTGGATGCTATAAACAAGATGAGAGCCACTGTTCAAGCTAGTTAGTTGCAAGGACAACATATTTTTCAACTTCCTCTTCTTCAAACTTGTCTACACAAGACAAGGAGACATTGGCCTTGAGGATTGATGACTCAAAACATCAACTAAAGAAAGAAAAGGAGAATACAAAGAAGAAAAAATTGGAAATAGTTAAGGTGGCTAATGACATCTTTGAGGATGTATTGAAACATAGAGTGACTAAATTGGCCAATAGAGTTGATGATGTATGGGATTCCTATAAAAGCATCCATGAAGTAAACACAAAGTACTTGCAAGTTTAGGAAGCATTTATGAATGAATGGAGAAAATGGAGTACTAGAGTAGGTTCTTTAAAAGAAATGATGCCTAAAATGAAGGAAGATCTTGAGGAACCTGCTAATATCCTTAAGATCTTGCAAACTATTGACTTAGTTAATGAGATAAAAATATTTCATGGAAAGCTTGGTATGAAACTCCAAATTAAGCTGAAGGTATTCAAAGAGATGTAGGAATGTGGTATGCCTATGATATTGAATCACAAAGTTGAGTTGCAACAATTTGATACATGGAGGAATGATTTGGGAGAGCTTCTCACATTAGCTAAGTTGAAATTGATTGTGGCTGATTACATCCTATTGAATTCAAATGTTGACATGTTGGTGGAGAATAAAACAAAAATGGATACTTTTTCCAGAGAGGCAAAAGCCTTAATTGATGTGATATATATCTAACATAGTGTAAAGGTGAAAAGTTTATTAGATGTCAAGTGGCCTACTGAAGAGGAGTACATCACCTAGTTAGAGAAGTATATTGAATAAGCTTATATGGGGATGGTAATGAATATGGTGAATAACGAATAGGAGGGAAATAATTCATAGCCTAAAAATAATAGAGATTAGGCTTTTGTTAAAATATTGCAAAGATATTGTTCTCTCAAAATGTAAAAGGTGGCATAAGTGCTAATGTGGATATATCAATTTTCTATCTTCTATTGCCTTTTCTTGTTTTTTAAATTTTGCTAACTAGATGTGCACAAGGAAAACACTTTTGATTGCATGGAAGATATTTGGGAATTGTTGTAACAAACAAATGCTGCCTTTAGAAGGTGGGATCAGATCTCTAGCAACAAATGAGGACTAATTTTGTCTCATGCATCTTCTGACCACCTGAGAGCTCAAATGTAACTGAAAAAAGGAATATATGTTATAGTGGTCCAATAAAATGGTGACATGTGTGCTTTCTGGCCCAAGGCTTGTTTTTCTCCTTCATTTCTATAAGAAGGAATTCAAGGCTAGAAAGTAGGGGTTCGTTGAATTTTAATTAACACAATACATAATGATACCAATTTCATTGCTATCATCTCTCCTCTATACTTGTTTTATGAGATATGAATGAAAATAAATGATGGATTATTTTGTTCACTTCTCTATTGTTTCCCAATGGATGTTTAATTTCATCACTACTTATTAATTCAATGAATTAATGTAAATGCTTGGATGACATTATTAACTCCTATGAATTAGGTTCTAGGATATTTGTAAGTAGTGATGGTTATGAATGTAATGAGGGAGTGTTGTAATGCAGTGTTTCTTGAGATTGTATGATGCTATTGTTGAGTTGTTATATAGTTGTGTAGGTTGAAATTGACTATGTGTTTAGGATAAGGAACTATTTCAAGAGAGGTATTCATAATTCAATTTCTGGGTCAATTCATAAAAAAATCACTCTTTATTTACAAACTTTCAAATGAGTTACCATTGTTATTATGTTGAGTTTTATTGTTCTCATGCTCCAAGTGTAGTATATTACTAAAAGACTTTCCAACCTTTTGATACACTACATTATTGAATAGTTATATGAGAATTATTTTTTGTTGACAGTGTATTTAAATATTAGTCACAAATTCTTCAGTATACATTGTCGGATCACCCTCCTGGATTTCATAGAGCCCAAAGTGTAGGAGTGAAAGTTTTGTAGCTTTTACTTATTCATTGACTAATCCCTTTAGATTGCTAATTATTGGAAATGGAAAAGTCCATAGGAAATTTTGAAGATTAGCTTGGTTCATAAAAATAACCAACAAATTGGAAACTTTGCTAGGGATTTGATAATTCCAATGTCTCTAGTTTAGATTTGGTATAGTTAGAGTCAGGTATTATATTATTCTTTGTTGTTGAAGAGTAATTGGTTCAAAATTGCAGCACATAGACCACATCTAGTCTTATGTGTCAAGTCCTAGTTACTTCTATCACTTTGTGTCGGGTTATGTTTAGAGTCTTTTAGACACATAAAAATGGCCTAGACTTGCAAACCATATTTTTGTCTTATCATATTTTGTCTATAGACCAAATTCAACTATTAATTAAATAATTCATAATTATATATTTAATTCATGTCTTTTATTCCTCTTGATTATTTAAATAAATAAATTTTATTTATTTATTTAAAAGCGTCACTAATTATCTAATGTCTCTCATAATTAAATAATTTTCTTAATTTATTTAATTATCTTTGTCCATTATTTCCTCCTGATCATTTAAATAAATAAGTTTTATTTATTTAATGTGTCATTAATATCTCATGACTTCTTATAATTAAATAAATTCTTTAATTTATTTAATTATCGTCCACCATCACCTTTTCTGATTTTAAATAAATATATTTAAAATTGTCCACTTTCTATCTCTTGGCTTTTTCTAATTTAATTAAAATCATTTATTTAAATTATCCCACTTTCTAATTTTCTCGCTTTTTAGTAAATGATTAAAGATTTTAATTATTTACTGTCACATGATTTTTCCTCCTTTTGAGTTAAATTTATTTTTAATTCAAAATAATCTTTTTCCTTCAAAAAATCAAATAACTTTTATTTGATTCCCGATTTTCCAAATCTTCTTTTCTGTCCACCTCTTATCTTCTTGATTTTTCGAATCTCACAAATCAGGTAGTCATTATCTTCTTGATTTTCGAAAATCTTTATTTTTCTAATTAATTATCTCATTTATTCTCGATCGCTGATTCAATTTTCTCAGATGACATCTCGACCACTCATTTAATAATTCTTCCCTAACCCTAATTAGGGATTGTCACATTAAATATTGACCTCTGATTTTAGGCTTTCACCAAGTTTCAATCTCGTTCGTTCGTCCAAAATTGCATTTTCTATAAAATGCCAATGTTGCTCACAATTTCAATTATGCTTAGACACTTAGACACTTAAGGATATTCACATATTCACATTCGATCTGAAGGCAACTATCAGCAAGTTAGAAGGTGCTATGAAGGTAAATCATGGAAGCTCCGATGAACGACAGGTATAATCATTCTTGTTTTTAGTTTCCATTGTGCTTGATAGTCTTCTTTGGGTTTATATGCTTTATTGATTTGATAATCTAACCTTAGAAAAAATAACCCTTAGATGCATTGGTGAACCCATAATTTTGTAGAGAAATTTGTGTTTTCTTGTTTATTTTCGTTGTTTTGTAGGTTACAACCAAGAATTCATACGAAATCCCGTCATTTTTTTTAAGCACAGAAAAATGGGCGCATAAAATCATTTAAAATTATTATCTAGGTTTTGTAGGCCTCGTTCTCAGCTTTCTGGAATTTCAAACGGTTTAAAATTTCATTAAGATTTGAGAAAGTTATGGCTATTTTAGTGATCACAGTTTTTTAAGATTTAGTTGTTAAGACCCGAATTTTCTTTTATTTATAGCGCTTTTGTCTTGTAGGATTTTGCAAAAAAATTTCTGGGTTTTGAAGATCTATGTCTTAGCTTTCCATAGATATCTACAATTTAAAATTTTGTTTATTTTTGAGAAAGTTATCACTATTTTAGTTTGTTGTTTTCATTGGTGTTGTTTTTTGTTCACTAATCTTCTGTTTGTAGCGTGTGGCTTTGGAGTGGGGCTCCCAAAAAATGTTTCTTTTGGAGCAACAAAAAAAAATCGAGCTCTTAGTTTTTAGTTTTTTTTTATTTCCTTTTATTAGTTTAGTTTAGTCTCTTCATTTTTTCTAATTTAGTTATTTTCTAACTTTTAAGTTTTATTTAGTTTTTAATCTCTTGTCCTAACTTAGTTTTTTTGTAGCTTTCTCATTGGTCCATGACATTTATGAAACTACTAACTTGTATTTTTGCAGCTACGTGTGTCGAAGATTTATCTCTCAAACCACCTGTTAGCAATTTTTAATTTAGGAACATTTCCTTTGGTGCTCTAAAATGAACTTTGTTTGCAAGTGTTTGATTGTGTTTGAACAAATGGTAGGTGATTATGCTCTTACCTTGTGAAAACTTGGTGATCAGAAAACTAGACCCATTTTATCTATTATACACCCTTAAGACTTGGTAATCGAAGTATCCTCTCCCCTTGCGCTTTCAGATGATCCTAGGTGTAAGAGAAATGGTTACTGACTCTAGAACTTGGGCCTATTCTGGTGGTAAAAAGTACTCACCCTAGGACAACTCAGACCGGTAGCACCCTAAACCTGAGGGACTTCCAGCCAGTATATAAAAGTGGATTCTTGGGGAAAGCCCAAGAATCACGCTTATGGTTTTGACAAGATGGATCCAAAAGGGGACTCTCGCCACATGGATCATGCCCTATGAATAGAATGCCCTTAAACGGTTGCTTGGTATAGTGCAGGGTACAGTATCATGTCTGAAGACACTCACTATTGATCCCCTTGAATACAGATAGCAATTCTTGGGAAGTGATGACCCAAGAATCCAAATTTGGTGTGCATGTATAAGTGCATGCAAAGAAGGGAGCCTGTGCCACCAAACTTCTAAGTTATCTACTCTCGAGAAGGAAAGGTGTTTAGCACCAATCTGGGGTATATCGGTGGGCTATATCAAGTATACAAACCCTTGGCCTATTGGCCTATTAGGATCATGCTTGTCTCATGTGCATTTACATGCACCAAAACATCGTGCTTGCCAAGTTTTTGCTGGTTACTTAAACAAAACAAACAACACCCAAACATCAGGAAACAAATCATCAACATTTCAACAATTCAGGTTTTCGACCACAAACATAAAAAATTGACCTTTCAATAGTTTGCACCACATTTGACAAAACACAATAGCTCTGTCTCAACGCATTTGCCAAATTTTGCAATGCATTTGATCTGTTAAACCGCATTTGATCTCAAAAACACCGCAATTGCTTGCGTCATGACGCATCTGAGTCTCACAGAACTGCATTTTTCAAACCCTATCGCATTCGTCAGTTCCAGAGCCGCATTCGCTTAAACTAAAATGCATTTCAAATACTCTGACACATCTAAGGTCTCAAACGATGCATTTGCCTGACAGAAATAAAATCTTAATACCAAGTCCAAACTGAGTCTAAACTCTATCAATCTCTTGTCAGACATTGTTTCCAAGAGGATTCCATCACAAACCAACCTTGAAATTTCTCAAATTTTTTTTATCATTTGACCATTAGTTCATATTCTTGATGATAGGCTTAATCTTTCAAATGTCAGTTGCATACATTAGGCATTAGCTTGACCCTAGGTTTTCATCCTTGCATACTTTGGATTAGGTTAATCTCAACAGAACTTGCAACATCATTGTTTTAGAAACTAGGTTATCTTGGACTTAATCATCCTCTCTTTTTATTAGCCATTTCCCCTTTTGTGAGAGTTTCCAACTCAACAATCTAGTTAGAAAAACTCACTAGTCATCTTGACCTTGTCACTTTGTCATTTTCAACAAGTCCTTGGGTAACCAAAATTGAGACATAAGTCAAGCTTAGAGTGGTTAGGAAAACCTTTCTCCAAATATTGTCCATTTTAGTCCTCATTTTGAACTTAGACTTTGCATTGTTCATCTTAGTCCTCATTTTGAACTTAGACTTTGCATTGTTCATCTTAGTCCTCATTTTGAACCTAGACTTTGCATTAATCATTTTAGTCCTTCGTCAACATTATTGTCTTAGTCCTCATTTGACACTTTCACTTTGACAACCTCGTCATCTTAAATTAGTCATTTCCCTTAGACAAGCGTCATTATCACTTTGTATTTAACATCATGACTTCCACCACCTTGTCTTCCCTTCAACACAATATTGATAGGCTTGCTAGTAAAGTTGAATACCAGTTACTCTGTAGAGGTCAATACCAACAAGCCTTAGACTTTAGTACCAATGACCCATCAGTCCAAGTCCTCCATCCATTTACCCTCACCATCAACAGTCACTTAACATAAATCCTGCCATTAATTCACAACAAATGTCCACTTATCACCCTTATCCTAATCTTGACAAGGGAAGCCAACTGTCCACTAGTCCATTCCAAACCTCCATGTCATATTATGGCCCTTCACCTATCAATCTTGTCCAAGTCTACATGCCCTATCAACTATCTACTAACTCATGTTAGGTCCCCACATCATACCATATTGATCCTATCCAAGTCCTTCACATTCTAGTCTAGTCCAAGTTTCCATGTCCTATCCTAGTCCTTCACACACCAATCCAGTCCAAGTCCCCATGTCCTATCCTAGTCCTTTACATTCTTGTCTAGTCCAAGTCCCCACATCCTATCCTAGTCCTTCATTCATTAATCTTTTTCAAGTCACCCCCTCACAAGCCACATCTAGTCATGAAATTTATGTCATTACTCAAAGGAACAACCCATTGTCTAAACTTGAGGATACATGTAAAAATGAAAGCCCAAAGCATGACCTTATAATGTCACCCTCATGTCAAGAACAAGGTAGCCCATCCCATGACTCTATCTTAAATTCCATTCAAGAAGTCCTTCAAGACAATCATGACATCCAAAACACACCTACCCTTGACAACGATTCTATTTCCAATTATATCATCCATGACAACCCCATCTTTGACCAAGACCCTACCATTAACCAAGAAGTCCAAAATGATCCACTCTTTGACCTTTACGCCATTCATGACCAAACATTTGGCAATGACCCTATTCAGACCCCAACTAGCGACACTTGCTAGAATGAGACACTTGCCTCCATGGGACACATAAAAGATATTCCACCAAAACAAGAGTCTTCCACTATGGACATATTTTCAAATGATTGAGCTAGAGCTAAATTTACTGGACTCTATGACACTGACCATAATGATAGTTTCGGCATCGACTTGGAAACACCAATAGAATCATCTAAACCTGACATGTCACAAGATCAGACCAAAGATATCAGTCAGAAATATGTCCAACATGACAATGAAGCTAAGACACTTTATCAACTAGGGTCATCTATCTTTGTCAGAGCAGGCTTCCTTGCAGATGAAAGTATTCCAAGTAATAGTGTCCATATACATCATGATGGGTTAGCATCTTGCTTTCAAAACAATAAATACCCCATCACAAACAGAATCTATCAAAGCATGCAATATCAAGGAAAAGGACTAGGCATACATGAGCAAGGCATTTGAGAACCAATACAACTTCAGGAAAAATTATAGACATCAAGGTCTTGGCTATTCTTCAATTAGAAAATCAATTAATGTTAGTGGAACCTCCTCGATACTAGGGGAAACCATGTCAGATACAAATGTCAAAATAGAGTCCATGAGAAATCCTTGTCATAAGACTGCGGCCAACACCCTGTCCACCCACACCATAAACCATCATTCTCAACATCTTAAATCTTCCCTTTGGAACTAACAAAAACAAAAGTCTTACAAAGTCAAAAATAAATGTCAAAGGCCATTGAATCAGACAAAAAGACAAGTGGACAAATGAAATTAAAATGGATCCCAAAGAAAAGTGGATCAAGCAAAGAAAATATGTCAAAAGAAAAAGTTAATTACAATGTGGAGCCACAAGACAAGAGGACTCCCACATACAACAAATGTCCACCTCCTTCAAAATGGTCATCAAGCAAGGCATCCAAAGGTTTTGGTTCCAAACGCCATCCCTCCAAAATCTTTCATCCACCATCCCAAGTTTCGAAAATAAAAAGTGATTTGTACAAACATCCAAACAACCTTTCCACGTCTACCATCATTCGTCATTAACCTACATCTCGTCTAAAGTCCAAAAATCCCACATCACACATTCGTCACATCTTGGCAGCAACTCTTTGCCATAAGGACTCTCATGGCACTCTATCGCGATGTGCATATTCTGATAAGGCCAACTCTAGTATCAGAAAGGATCACAATGACATCGATCAGTTGTATGCAAGCATTATGATCATGACAAGACAACTCCAACAAGGTCATTATTGGCATATCATGGTACCAGTCTCTACATCGGCACCATCTGTGGATTTAGAACAGTCAGTGGTCATCTAAAGCATCCAGGCTATCCACAAAATCAAAAATACAAAAAAATTGAAAAATGTAAAACATCATCACCCTAATGAAAACCTGGCAAACAAGCGTCTTCGTGACACAAAAAAAATCAAAAATTCAAGAAAATAGTAAAGAGAAAAAATTCGTCCAATGGTGAAAACTTGACAAACAGGTGCCCTAGATAAGTACCATGATGAAAACCTAGAAAACAGGGGTCATGTGTAAAATCGTCTATGTGGACTCTTACACTTGGGGGCAAGTCGTCTCATCTCCTAGGCCTTCCTCTTGGAATTGGCATCGGACCATTTAATCCATATCATTCCCACCTATCTTAGTCTTGACATAAAACTGGCACACATAAATCATGCTTTGCGAAAACTCTTGACATGTCTATCCTTCAGTCTTACATTATTCATGAAACATCATGTCATTGTTGGCATAACCTCATCATCCTTATGCGGCATAGTTCTTGAAAATCATATGACAATTCCCTTAGTCTCATGTCTCTATTCCTTTACCAAGGCCACCTTTCATCCTTTCATGTTTGTCACCTACCTTGGCTTTCCCTTGTCAAATGGTCTAAGGATACTCCATCATCCCATCTAGTCCTAACCAAGTCATTCCAAATGCAACGAGTCTAATCCATACAAGCACATTATCCAAAACATTACTTGACTTTGTTCCTAGCTCGACTATAGACTTCGATACTTTCATCATATTATCGTCATTCTCACGTTGTTTCAGAATGCGTCCTTCTCACATCAAACAACGTTGTCATCCCCTGTCAATTGGTATTCAGCTTGACTAGGGGCACAATCATGTTTGTCCATGGATTCGCATGTGTAGGAATTAGTCACATGCATTCGTCGTAATCCTCTTAAACCATTCAAAAAGACAAAAACATCATAAAATATCTTTAAAAAAATGGCAAAAACATCATAAAGTGTCCTGAAAAAAAGACAAAAACTTCATAAAATGTCCTGAAAAAAAGAAGACAAAAACATCATAAAATGTCCTAAAAAAATGACATCATAAAATGTCCTGAAGAAAGACCAAAAACATTGTAAAATGTCCTGAAAAAAAAAGAAATACCTAAAAATTAAAAAACGTCCTAAAGAAACCACAACAAATGTCAAATTATCTCAAGAATGCAAAACGAAGTCATTTCTCGTTGAAAGTACATCGTGTCAATCAATCAGTCTTTGTCATTTGTCTGAACTACGTTGTCTCTGCGCATTTGCTACATAGGCAAGACTCATTTTCGAGTCCCCAAGACATTAGGTCAATCCTTTTAGGTTTGTCAAAAAAAATCATGACGTAATCTTTGGTCATCTATACAAAGTCATTTGTCGTGTCGAACTATGAGGTCTCTGAGTGTATGATGTAGGCAAGGCCATCTGTCGATGAGCCCCCGAGGCTACACTAGGTCAGTCCATTAGGGTTCATGGCATTACACTGGCACACACGTCAAATGTCTTCAAGTCAAGACAAATCATTTTCCAAATGGGAAAACTCCTAAAACAAAGTATGGCAATCATTTATTCAAACATGACAATCACATCAGCATGTCAAGAAAATTGACAAATGGTCAACACAAGTCAAACTCAGTCAAAACAAGTCAAATGATTATAACCTGTCAAACTGTCAACTTTTGGTTATCTTTCAGATGTGTCCTTCTGAAGAATAGCTTCTATCATTTGTGCCTTAGGATGTGTCCTTCCAAGGCATCGTCATTGTCATCCGACATTTTTGAGGAATCCCTTGTGACATTTAAGGATCACTCCTCTTGACATCAGTATTCTTCAGATGTGTCCCTCTGAAGAACAAACTCTGTCATTTATGCCTTAGGATGTGTCCTTCCTAGGCATCATCACCGTCCCTATCATCTGGCATTTTGAGGGATCCTTTCAACATTTAAGGGATCAAACCTCTCGACATCAACATTATTCAAGATGTGTCCTTCCTGAACTTGGCAATCTTCGACATTCGTCATCTTGGCATCATCAAAACCTTGATACCCTAGCATCTCAACATCGTCAAACTTGACAACTCGAAATTAAAACACTTGGTATCTAGACACCCTTGGAAAACACTTGGAACTTTTCTTTTGGATTTTTATCATGTTACTAGTTTTTCAGCGAGATCCCAACAACAAGATTTAGAGAAGCAGCGATGTATCATGATGTTTGTCTTGAATTTTTGACACGCATGATTACTAGTTTCTCAACAAGGTCCTGATTTTGAGATTTAGAAAAAACAACGACGTATCATGATAATGGTTCTATTTTTGTATTTTGGCAATCATGCCGCTAGTTTCTCAAGGATGTCCTGGAAACAGGATTTAGAGAAGCAACAACGTTTCATGAATTGTCCTTCTTGTCTTTTTCTACTTGTGGTTGATTGTGACAAAAAGACTGGGGCAATTGCGCTCTTAGTATGAGTCATGATTATCTTTGTCTATGACTACTGATCTTATGTGATGGTACTACCTTGTACACCTTGATCTATGTCATATCATGGTGTTTGTTGACCATTACAACAATCTTCCCAATGATGATTAAGAGCAATAATTATTAAAGTCCTATGGTAATGTTTTGAAGGATTTGGTCTAGGAACTAACATGCATCTCCTTTGCACTAACATTTCTTTGTCTCTTCATATTCTAGTCTTCTCATCAATTTCGAGATCACACCCTTATTCTTGGAACCCGTCAGTCCTCTCGAGGGGGCATACTGCTACCTCCCTCGTCATTCTTCCTCATCCTATTTTGCACTGGGGCATATTTTTGACTTATTTTCTGTCACAATGCGACATGCTACATTATGACAAAGAGGGGAAAAATGTAGACATAAAAATGGCCTAAACTCGCAAACCATATTTTTATGTCTTATAGTATTTCGTCTATAGTCCAAATTCAACTATTAATTAAATAATTCATAATTATTTAATTAATTCATGTCTTTTATTCCTCTTGATTATTTAAGTAAATAAATTTTCTTTATTTATTTAAAAGCGTCACTAATTATCTAATGTCTCTCATAATTAAATAATTTTCTTAATTTATTTAATTATCTTTGTCCATTATTTCCTCCTGATTTTTTAAATAAATAAGTTTTATTTATTTAATGCATCATTAATATCTCATGACCTCTTATAATTAAATAAATTCTTTAATTTATTTAATTATCGTCCACCATCGCCTTTTCTGATTTTAAATAAATATATTTATTTAAAATTGTCCACTTCCTATCTCTTGGCTTTTTCTAATTTAATTAAAATAATTTATTTAAATTATCCCACTTTCTAATTTTCTTGCTTTTTAGTAAATGATTAAAGATTTTAATTATTTACTGTCACATGATTTTTCCTCCTTTTTTAGTTAAATTTATTTTTAATTCAAAATAATCTTTTTCCTTCAAAAAATCAAATAACTTTTATTTGATTTCTGATTTTCCAAATCTTCTTTTCTATCCACCTCTTATCTTCTTGATTTTTTGAATCTCACAAATCAGGCAGTCTTTATCTTCTTGATTTTTGAAAATCTTTATTTTTCTAATTAATTATCTCATTTATTCTCGACCACCGATTCGATTTTCTCAGATGACATCTTGACCACTGATTTAATAATTTTTCCCTAACCCTGATTAGGGATTGTCACATTAAATCTTGACCTCTGATTTTAGGCTTTCACCAAATTTCAATCTCGTCCGTCTGTCCAAAATTGCATTTTCTATAAAATTCCAATTTTGCTCACAATTTCGATTACGCTTAGACACTTAGACACTTACAGATATTCACATACGCATATGCTTGCATTTTATTTGTGATTTTGGCATACTTGTCTTAGCATTATAGTCATTTTGTCATAGGCATAGACACTTTATTTCATTTTAGACACTCCAAATCCTTCAAATCTTATGTAGGACTTAGTCTTTTTTTTCAAATTTCTCACACGTTCTATCTGAGGGCAACCATTAGCAAGTTAGAAGGTGCTATGAAGGTAAATCATGGAAGATTTGATGAACGATAGGTATAATCATTCTTGTTTTTAGTTTCCATTGTGCTTGATAGTCTTCTTTGGGTTTATATGCTTTATTGATTTGATAATCTAACCTTAGAAAAAATAACCCTTAGATACAAGTCTTTTCTAAAATAACAAGTACCAAGTCAAAGTGCAATCACTTCTTATTTCCCAATATTCTAGGTGGTGATTCTGAGGTCTCATATACAAGTATAAAGATAAACTCTCAAAAGGAATGCAAGAAAAGGATTATGACATATTTCACACCATGAAGAAGACCAGAAGCTATACAAAAATGTATCTAGAGAAGAAGTTGGAGCCTGAGCCTGCAAAGGATAAGCAACCCACTTGGATTAAGAAATGTGATGAATCATGTAATTCTATTGAATCCCTTTCTAAAGCATCTCCTACTTTCAATAATGAAGTAGATAGTACAAAAATCCATGGAGAAGCACATGAAGTGGAAGCACCTAATGTAGATCAAGGCATTTTTCCCGTTGAGGAAATATTTGACAACAAATTTCATGTGTTAAGAGAGAAGGATAGATGGGAGTTTTGGGATAAGAATAAGTTCTTAGAGCCTTTAACTCAAACTATTGGATCTATATTCAATAGAAATAATTTCAAACCAAGATGAGAGTCTCCTAATATAGAAGTGCACATTTCCCTTGAGAAAGACCTAGTTGATCAAGCCTATTATACTCTTGCACTTAGTGAGGCCGAAAGTATCTTAGAAAATGAGGAAGACATAGAAAAATACATGCAAGCCTTAGAAGAGGAAGAAATTAGGCTTAAGGAAGAAGAGAATAGACTAGAGGAGTTAAAGGAGAAGGAAGATAGGATTAGAACTAAACAACTTGAGAGAGATGCTCAGAAAAAAAATAGACAAGATGAGAGAAGATGTTGCTAGGTGGAAAGCCTTCACTGAACATGTCTCCAAGTTGGCTAATGCGATAACCTCTGATCCAACTAAGGTGACCATTCAAATGGGAAACTCTTTTGCTAATATCTATACTACATCTATTGCTACTTCCAAAGTCTCAGATCCTTATGTTGTTGCTAGGAAATCATCATTTATAGATCATGGGAACAAGCCCATTGATTAGACTGAGAAAATTACCTTCAATACTTTCAATACCAAGACAAATACAAATACCCATACTTCATTTGTTAAAATCCCCACCAATAATGCTAAAATTGATCCTACTCCATCCACTGCACCCCTAAATCCTGAGATCCTAAAATTGTAGTTGGAAAATGATAAATTGCAAGAGGATTTGAAGAAATTTGAAATAGATTCTGCTAATGTAGAAATAGCTGGAAATATTGCTTTCCTTAAAATGTCCACACCAACTCTAGATGCCTCAAGCTCTGCACAAAAGGATAGTGAGTCACAAAATAATAAGTCTGAAGGACACATTACTGGTGGGGTGGTGGTGGAGACCAGGGTGGTGGAGGTGGAGGAAACAATAAAAAAAGAACTCATACTCTAAAGATGATGAGGGAAACAAGGGAGGTGGTGGTGATGATGGAAGTGGGAAGGGTAATGATAAAAACCAATCTAATAACCAAAAGGATGATGAGCATAGAAATTATTATAGAGATAGACATACTAGGAGGCCACTCCAAGTAGAGAGATATCAGTGGTTGTGTTTCACTAGAATACCTGGCTATCCTAATCCATTTCCTAAATATTTTAGGCCTACTCTAGTAACACCTCAAATCCTTCACCAACGTCATGGATGACTTTGACGTAGAAGTAGAGGATTTCATGATGAAATTGTTCATGCAGTCCTTACTGAGGATGCTAGAGAGTGGTATTGGAGTTTTCCTACTGAAAGTATAGGCTCTTGAGAAAAATTTAAAATATTGTTTAGAGAGCAATATGGTGATAAGAGTGATTCAAGGTATTTTTTGAATCAATTTAATAATGTTTCTAAAGGTTTTAATGATTCTGTCACTAATTTTAATACAAGATTCCAAAAAGCTATGAAAAGATTGCCTCCTCATTTACAATTGAATGATAAGGTGTGCTTGGTAAATTACTGCAATTCTTTTGATGCTAAGATGAGCTACTGTTTGATAAGAATCCTCAAACATTGAGGGAGGCTTACAAGGTGGTTGTTCATATTGACAACATCAGTTGAGCAACTGGTAAAGTTGGAAGAAGAGATGATGCAAAGATTCTTAGAAATCCAAAAAGGGACGATAAAACTTTTGGTGTTAAAGGAGGCAGTCTTGAAGACAAGATTGATAACTTCATGCAAATTATGAATGATAGGATTGCAAGGCAAGATAAGGTTCAATTAAAAAATTATCATAAGAATGAAAGACATCCTCAGCTACAAGATCATCCCTATAATACTTGTAATTGGCACAATGGGAAGCCTATCCCTAATAATCAAAGAAATGCTTAGAATAAAGTTCTTCTAGATCCTTTGCAAGGGAATTTAGGGAATTTTTCTGATGACACCCCTTGGTGCATAGTTTTCCAAATCCCACACTCTCCTCATCAATGTGCAGTTGTATAAATGGTTGAGGTTGAATAAGATGGACCTGAAGAATGTGATCAGTCAAATGAGGAGGATATTGATATAACTATGATTATGGATGGCTCAAACTTTGCTAACAGTTAGTGCTCATCTGATATTGAGTCCCATGAAATGGATGTAGATGAATAAAGGAAAATTGCTAGTGCATATCACCAACAAGTTTTCTTTGATGAGGGTATTGACAATGATAATGAACTATATAATTTGGAAGCAATTGAGGATGGTGTATATCACCAACAAATTTTCTCTGATGAGGGTATTGACAGTGATAATGAAGTATATAACTTGGAAGCAATTTGGAAGCAATTGAAGACCTTTAGATGAAGAAATTGTGAGATATACTGTGGCTTTGGATACCCAAGCTAGAAGATCATATCACTTAAGAAAAAAATAGTTGGTGGTGAGCAAGGTAGTCCCACTAGTCTTTTCATCAAGGAGCAGAATGCCAAAGGTAAGGAGAAAAAATCTGATGGAAAAGTAGAAGCAGTAAAAGCTAAGGAAATCAAGGGAGATAAATATTAGGCTAAGAAAGTAGATCATCCAAAATATAATGGAGAATATAAATCCCTTGCTACAAAGATAAATACATAGAAACAAAATCCTAAAGTTACAAGAAAGGATTCTAAGCATAAAACTAAAGCAACCAAGAATCAACAAAAAGGAAAGTGACACAGAACCAAGTATGCTCCCGGTTGAATTACCTAAGTACACCCCTATTGACATTTTTCAATTACTTAGCTAGGTAAAATTATTTGTTCCCCTTCTTGAGATGATGAGAATAGATGAACATGAACAAAAGGCAATAATCCTTATCAATGGTGCTACTATAGCCTGTAATGATTTAGTGGTCCCCACTCCCCACAAAGTGAGTGAAAAGTGTTGAGGGTCAAAACAATACAACAACATTAAACAAAATATTACTATTCTATTTATCTTGAAAAAGAAAGATAACATGTAGCCATCTAACTCCCAAGGTCCTAGTAGTTGGTTCTCAACTGTGCTGATATCACTCAGAGGTCAATGTAACTGTAATTTGCAAGGGGCCTTTGCTGGTAATAAGGAACATAACTGCATGAAGTAAACTATTCTATGCTTTGGGGATTTAAATTAAAAGAAAAAAAATAGACTAGAGCTTTAAAACCAAAAGAATATGAATAAAAATACTTAACATCTATACATGCATACTAATAATGAGTGTTTCTTCATCCAACCACAACCATGACATGAAACAATCTATAGAATAATCTATACCATTGCCTACATCCACAGTGCTAATTCAATCATCATAAATATTCACCAAACTTTCTTCATAAACTTTGAAACAACCATTCACTCATTATTAAAACACAAATCAAATAGCTATCATAACAATTCATTCACAGATAACTTAATGAGATAATCTTAAATCTCGTTCCTTCTATTGACTTTCATCAAATAAGAAACGCTTAGGCACAACAAAAGCATTGGCATATGGATTGATTATATATCATTAAAATCATCAAATAAGTCCAACTTGATAACATAAAACTTGCACAAAACTATAAAATTGTATCTAAATTTACTTGAAATTTCAAAGTATCTGCTTAACAACTATCAAAACCTAATACTATTCTTGTTCGCTATCATCAGGTGGCTAAAATTGCTTCAATTATTCAACCTTTACAAAATAGAACCAAATAATACATATAGGTCAAGCATGCACGAATTCCTCCCAATTTGGAATCCAGATCCATAAATTAAGGAATAGGGACTGCTGATAGAACCGAACCATTGAACTCTGAGTTAGGAAGCTGGAGCAAAATATTGCAAAAATTCTTATTTCCCAAAGAAAAATGTGAAAACTAAAGAAGAGAAGCAAAATTGAGACCACATTAATGTCTTGAACAAGAGGAGAGAAGGACATGTTAGATCAAGCGAAGAAAGTGTTCAACCATAGGTTAACCCCTGTTTTACATGCTCAAGGACATATGCATCATAGTTGTCAAACACTTGTTGAAGACTACCCGAATCAAGTCCATCCAACCAATCATCTTCAAATTTGATCCTCCTTAATTCAACTGAAACCAACTTCTGTACCTCCTTCAACTTGATCAATTCTCTTTTAGTAGCCTTTCCTTCTTCACTGATATCCATAAACCGATCTAATAATAGATCCTTCCCATCATCTCATTTTTGCATTATTTCTTCAAATCTACCCCTCCATCTCTCCATCATCTTATCAAAAGAAAGGCCTTCACTAACTAAGGTATCTAGCTTGATTAGAATGGCCACAATTGCCTCTAATTCATCAATCTATTGGTTCAAATCCTTACTAATTTCTTGAATTTCATCTTGATGCACATGAATAGCCTTGGATTTATACCTTATTATACTCACAATTTTCTCAACAAAATATGCATTATCCTCCTCAAGAATTGAATGTTCAAACAAAGTTGACTTAGGTACTTTTCCAATGTCCTCAATCTTTTTAACATACTCTTTATATTCCTCATCCTACTTATTTAGATCTTTGGTATGTTGATCTAGATCCCCTGTCAACTCAATGGCTGCCTTGTGAATCTTAAAACCATAAGCAAGAACATCATCAACCTCTTGATTAAGCCTATCCAACCATCTCTCTATCATTCCTACCTTTCTCTTCATCTGAACCAAATCGTATGCCTCCTTCTTTGTTAATAGGATTGGGGATTCAAGGGTAGTAGCCTGTTGAGAGATTGAAATTGAATCATCTTTCATAAATCTATGCAATTGATCTAATTGAGCCTTAATCTCATCCTTCTTTTGCTTATTCTTGATCATCCGGGACTTGGTAGAGGAAGCCACAATATCAATTAAGTTAATTTTTTTATTCCTTGTAGGCCTTCCTAAATTCACTTTACCCAATTGATAATCAATCATCTACATATCTTCTTGGTTCTTATCCACCATGGGTATTACACATTCAACAATAATCTCCCCTATGTCAGTAAGCTTGGTGGAGTGAAAAACCCTAGCCTTCTTCTTAGGTTTGTCCTTCTCAATTTCTTTCATCATCTCCTCCCAATTGAGAGGTTGTGGTTGAACTATTTGCTTCCTTTTTAAGTCAAGCTTCAACCATGTAGGAGAAACAGGAGTAGTAGCTAATTGGGACAAACAAGAAGTAGCATTAGTGGAATACAAAGGTTGTAATATTGTATTTTGAGGCTGATTCAACCTCCTACACATTTTTCTACTCACTTTATGCCCTCTCTTGTGCTAGCTTCTCGACCTCTTCCTTATCTTTCTGCTCCTATAGTTTCTTGGCCTCTAACTCTTCCTTCAAACATTCTTCTTCTAACTTTCTATCATCTAACATCTGATCTCTTTGCCTCTTCATCTCTTCAACATAGTCCCATGCCTCTTTAGTCTTCTTCTCATGCAGAACAATCTCAAAAGCCTCTTTCTCTCTTCCCAAATGTTCTTGTTCTTCTCTCTTCTTAAGAGCATCTTCTTGTGCCTTGAATTTGGCCTCAAGAGCTTCCTTTTCCCTTCTTTGAGCATCTTTCTCCTCCTCAAGATCATGAATTTTCTATTACAAAATCAATTTATCTCTTTCTTCCTGCATCTTGAGCTCCTGCTCCTTTTGTTACTACTGCTGAGCCAATTCATCAACTTTAACTTGAGCTTCCAATTCTTGTTGCTTGGCTAATAACATAGCCTATGCTTTAGTATCTTCTTGTTGTTGTTTAGCTAATGCCTTAGCTCGTGCCTTGGCATCAACTTCCATTTTGGAATCTTTAAAGAGCTTCCACTGGCCTCCTCTATCAATATATGCTTGGTCCCTACATCATTTGTTACATCAAGAGTTGCCACTACATGAGCCTCCTCATTAGATAGAGTATTTTCAGAATCAGTAGCAATATCATGTATCTCAATTCTGGACTCCATTTCCTTTAGTAGCTCAATTCCCTTATGGAGAGTTCCCTTTGGGGATTCTTTACCTAGTTGCTATGTAACAGTGGGTTGAGTAGGTGCATCTCTTGCAATAGATGTGGAGGCACCAACTTCTACAATTGTTTCACCTTCTTGTACCTCTAGGAGGTATTGGGAAACTACCTCCTCCTCTGAATTATAAGGAATAAACTCTAAAGGTTCCTTAAGTGCCATCCTTCTCTTTGTCCTTTTGTATTGTGTGGTTACAACAAACTTTCTCTTCTTGGATGGCCGAGCCTCAGGTTGATTAACCATCAAAATGACCCAGTGCACACTTCTTTCCAAGACTGGTCTAGAAATCTACTTCATATCTATGGACTCTTCCATATTCTAGTTCACTAGGTCAAGACTATTAGTTCCTATGTTCTCAACCTCATATTGGGGATCCAAAGTTACCCCATCATCAGATAAAGTCTCCAGAATTTCTTCCTTAATCCCATACTCAACCATGAGTGGGATTGGAAATATTTCATAATTTCTCCTTCGGAGATCATAATAATCTTGTAGATTCATCCAAAATTCCTCCAATAGATTGAAATGCTTGTCAAATAGACTGGGAAGAAAATATTGCATCTTGTGCCCAGGGTCATAATGCTTCCTAGAAGTGTACAAGCTCAATTTCAGATAAACCAATTCATCAAAAATAGCCTTAGCTACCACAATGTTTGGACAACTAAACTCACCCAACTTCATTGGAAACTTGTGGCAACCAGACTTGTGTTTGGTGCCAAATTTGAAATTAATTGCCAAAGCCTGATATATAAACTCCATTAAAACATTTTTGTTGCCACAACACCTAGGAAGCAAATGGGGATGACCATCAAAGCCCGCTAATCTAAAGTAAGTGAATGTGGGGTACTGGATAAACCAATGTCCCCACTCATTGATAAAATCCATTGCCTCCCTGCTTAATCTATACAGAACATCTCATGTGAGCCTATTGATGACAACATAAAGAAAGGCATCATTAACCCTCCTATAGTGTAGCTCTAATGCTTGCAATGTGAGCTGATTATAATACTCCCACACCTTATTTTCCCCTTGAGCTTCTCCCAATATGCCAACTGTATTCAATCCAGGAAAAATCCCCATCCAAGTAGTTGCATAGACCACATAAGAGGTCATAAAGAAACTCTTGGTTTCTCTCACTCTGAGCATCTGATTATGTATAATTTCTGTTACCACCATTGGCCATTCAAACTGTAGTTTACCTTCAAAGATAGCATGGATGAATGGGAACATCCATTCTTTAATCTATGAAGCATCCCTTTTTCCAAACACCCTAGAAAGCAACATGGTTATGTCCCCAATTTCTTTTTATCAAAATCTACCCTTTTTGGCTGGTCAGGAAACTTGGTTAGAGAAATTTTCTCTATCCTCATCCAATGCTTATTCATGTAGTATCTATTGGTTTCCTTGTTGCTACTGTAAAGCTTTAGATCTTTTGCTTCATTCAAATTCTTAGGATTTTAAGGAACAGGCGCATCAAACATGAACCTAAACATTTGAGATGTTAGATCAATAATAACATCCCCTTGTGAATCCATACACTACCTACTAGTAGAATTGTAAGCACCAACAACTATTAATACCAATTCTGGACACTAAATGGAAAAAGGGAATAGTGCAAGGTGTGCCAATCCAGACTGAGCAATCCTCTGTGCCCTTGGTGTAACATCTTCATTAAAAGTTTCATCCACCAACTCCTTAAAGTTAAAAAGGCCTATGTTGGTGTCTATCATATCTTCCCAATCATAATCAACCTTGCTCGGGGTAAGGGTAGCCTCCTTATGTTTGCACCTCAGAGTATAGGGAAGTTGTTCTACTTTAATCTTTTTTAGCCTAGCCCCTTTCCTTGAAGTTTCTATAGGTTGGATCCTTTGACAAGCCTCATCTAACACTCCATACATTTCTCAAACTCTACAATAAACTCCTGTGTTAGATGATCAACACATAGAAATCAATACATCAGCCCATACCTACCTCTATCTCTTTGAAGCAACATTTGAACTTAACCAAACTTTAACCTTTATAGGAAGCGGAACCATAGAAGCACCAAGGACATAAAACAATTTTCAACACTGGTGGGGTCGAAACTAGAATTAGGAAAAAACAAGAACTGGGATCAGAAGAGAAACCAAACCAAAAACTAAACGCTAGTTCCAAGTTCAACTTCCATCCCAGTTCTAATTCTGCTCAAGGAAAAGCATAAGGAATCAATACTACAATGATCAAAAGCGAAATCGTTTTAGGATCTAATCCAAACAAAAAACAAATTTGGGACTAGTTCATTCCCAGGACCACTCAAGGACATTCAATATGTGAAATGAAGGGTATTTGAAAAAACCCAGCCACATGAATTTAAAGACCCGGGTCACATGGGCCTATAAGGAAATCATAAATAGAAGGGCTTAACCCCCCAATTGCTCAACCATACAAAAGCCAATTTAAACCCTAGGAAAAGACTATTTTGTAAAGGTTATCGAGCAAACCCTAGCTTGCTTGACACACCGACTCTAAAAATTAGGGCATCACAAAAACCCAACACAGAAAACATAGAGTCGACACGGGATTGAAATGAGAAAAGGGTTTTCAAAATGAACTCCATCATTCAAGTACAAAAAACCATTACAAATCAAGACCCTAATTAAGAACAAGGGCATGACAAAACACACCCATCACGAAAGCAACAACAAACGAAAAATAAACAAAAACAGAATGGGAAAGAATAGAAAAGAAAAATCAAATATAACAAAAAAGAAAAGGAACAAGAAACGAGTGAAGAATTCATAGAAACAAGATTTTTGCGAACGTGCCAAAACACAACAACAGACATTGAAACAATGTGAAATGGGAAACAGAAGAGAAAAGAAACCTACCTTAAAAAGCACTCAAGAAATGACTGAAATCTGACGAAGATTTTCTCCACAACCCACTTCCACAATCAAATCGATCCTTTCTAAATTCTTCTAGCTTTAGCATGCTTAAACATCTTGAATAACAATGATAATGAGCCAGTTAAAAATGATTAGGAATTTAAAATCAATTCGCACATGCGAAGATTCTGCAATTAATGCCATTAATATAGTTGGTCAGAGGTGGAGCAAACAACGTGAACAGATGGTTAAGTCCCATGAACACCTAAAGCAGGGCGGACACAGACCTGGAAACAAACTCGTATAAAGAAAATCTCACAAGTTCCTTACCCAGTTCTGAACCCAACTTCGGTCTCACAATAAAGATGATGGAAAATAAAAGAAACAAAAGGAGGGGAGGTAGAAACAAAAATGAAACCGAACTGGGAACATTGGAAAAGTTTAAAGTTCATTTCCGATCCCAGTTCCGCCCCTGAACAAGAAACAAGAAATGAAACAAGGAAAAACAAAAAAGAAGGGAAGTGGGACTGGAACAAGAACCAAATCAAACCCAAACACCAACAGAGACAAACACAAAGCAAACAGGTAGAGTCAGAATCAGAATGGGAACAAAAACTGGAAATTTAGAAAATTCCTAGTTAGGTTCCAATTCAGGTTCCACATCCAATTGAGCAAAAAAAGATGCAAGGAAAACAACAAACAACCCAAGGGAGAAAACAAACCCGAGAGTGTCAAACAAACTGATAGACAATGAAAGGAAACATGAAAGAGAAGGCGGACCTAGAGTTAGAACGAAATCCGAACTAGGAACTTTGGAAAAGTTCAAAGTCTAGATTCAGTTTTGGCTCCGCTTTCTACAAAGCAAAAGAACAAAAGACTTAGGAGCAAAACAAGACAACTCCTAAGACCCGAACAAAAACCCAAAAACAAATCAACTCCAAGGGGGACCCATTTTGTTCCAAACTAATAATGGGGTGGTTATGCAAGGATTAACAAATGGCAACTCGGTTGAGAAAATGGTTTACCCATTTTTAAGATACTGAAGAATTGAGTCACCCAAAAACTTGTGATTTATGAAACATGTTAACTTAAGTATGATTAGAATATGTAAGTAAAGCTAAGATGGAATCTCAAACATAAACCAACATAAACTACTCTTGAATCTAAGTGTGTGCATGTATATGGTACATCCTTCATTATTTGAACTTTCTTCACACCTAAACAACTATAACTAAGATCCAAGCTACATAGGTTGAGTCCTTTAACTTTCATGCAATGAAATCTTGGGCATTGCTCCACTGACAGTCAAGTGTCCATAGTTATGATGGAGATACCTCTAGTTCTCTCAAAGCATTGCTCTACTACTAGTCAAGCGTCCATAGCCTCGATAGAGATACTTGAATTACCCATATAGTATTAAGTTTTCTTTTATTTCAGTAGTTTTCTCTCTTTTTTTATATACAATCTTCACTTGTGGAAATTCTTTTAATAAATTTCTCAATACTCAGACATTACTAGTCTGAAATAGGGGTTGAGAACTATAGTGGACCCTATGACAGCTTCGGGAATCATATTTTTCACTTGAATTAGAGATATAATCACCATGAGATGAATAGGCCCCTTTTAGTCAGAAGACATAAGTTTTAGAATGAAATCTCTTGACAAATATGCTTGAAAATGCCTAAATAAATTTCTCTCCTAGTGCCTATGGCATACTCCAAATAAAAACCCCTATATTTCAAGCTGGAAAGAAATGAGACTCCCAAAAGAAGAAGAAGACAAAAACAAACACAAAACATGACAAACAAATGAAAAGAAAGAAAAAATAGGCAAACAACCAACAAAAAAACAAAGAATGGATAATTACACAAAATACATATATACAATTAATTCAGAACTCAAACCTTTATGAACCAAAGTAATGCTTAAGAAACTATCCATTGACTGGAAATGGAATAGGTTCTCCCATCAAGGTGGTCAAGCGAACAACATTCTCAGCCAAGATCTCTACTATTTGGTACGGACCTAGCCAAAGTCTATCAAATTTCTAGTGATCACCCTTTTTCTCTTTAGCCTTATCCCACAGTAACACTAGATCTGATATTTTGAATGCCTTAATCTTAAATCTTTTGTCAAACCAACATTTGACAACAACTTGATGCTTGAAGAACTACTATAGAGTAGTGTCTCTTTGTTCTCCCATGTTCAAAAGATTGTTTAGCCTTACCTCAATCTGATCATCCTTCGAATAAAACTCCTACATAAACTTGAGAATAGGTATCTACAAATGTATGGGGAAAACTGGCTCTTGGCCATAGACTAATTTAAAGAAGAGTTTCCTAGAGCAACCTTAATATGGGTTCAATCTCTCCATAAGGAAAATCTCAATTGGGTATGCCAGTCTCTAGGATTGTTTACTAACAATTTCTTTATTACCTCCAATAGGTTCTTATCAGTAGACTCTGCTACACCATTTCCCTATGGGTAATAATTGGATGAATATTTCAAAATGGTTTTATGCGCATAGGCCCATTATATAAATTCAGAAGATGAGAAAGCGGGGCCATTATCACACACCAGGGCAAAAGGTACTCCAAACCTGGTGATAATGTTATCATTGGGTATGTGTGGGATCATGATGGACCAAAAAGTGGCAATATGATGGGTATGTGGTTGACGACTTTTTTTTTACCCAAAGGTGATGAAACGAAAAGGGTTTTTAAAGGAGATTCTCAGCTTTCCACCAATATATATTATTCTTTACTTTTAATTTAATAAGTAATTATTATTCATTTTCTATTCAAATTACGACTAAAGTGTTGATTGATAGGCTGATTCAAAAACATCTATAGCTTTCAAACAGTATCACATTTTTTGAATCCAAAACATGTGTCACATTCTATGCTTTGCATACTATAGGATTAAAAAAATAAAAATTGAATTTCATGAAGTTTTGACCAAGTTAAGGTGGTTAGACATACAAGTTTTTATATTTTCTAAAAGTTGTAATAAAAAAATCATAATTAATTATTTACTTGGAAAAAAATTACAAAAAATATGCATCACATTGGGACATGAGTCCTCTACTTATATCTAAAATATTATAAAAAATATTATCATTTTATTGTGGTTAGGGTGGTCAAACAGACACTTCTTATTTTTCCCTAAAATTTAAGTACTATTGCATTAAAATTTCAAATTTTCACCAAATAAATTTATTTTCTTTTTAAAACAAACCTAGTAGTTTAGAAACTACATTCAATTTTCTATAGATTCTATTCTTACATATTTTTGAAATAATATAGATAACTTATTCAAATTTTTTATGTGAAGTTTCCTAACTCCGATTTTTTTGAATGTTTTGCCACTTAAGGGCCTATTTTTTCCATGATGATCTTGCACATACCCCATTAAGAAATCTGATCACCACCTCTATGGTGCTATTTTCGCATGGCTAAGCTTTAGTCCAACACATGCATTAGTTTGTAGCTATTAAGATAAAATTATGTCTTGTAGAAAAGTTAGGATTAATTACCCCTACAAAATCTAGAGCCCACTGGGCGAATGGTCTTACCTCATAAATATGTTGTAATGGCATTGTTGGATTGTGTTCTTTTGGTGCAAAGGTCTGACAGGTATGACACGTCCTGACATGTTGATGTGCATCTTTGAACATGTGAGGCCAATAGTATCCTAACCTGAGAATTTGATGAGCCAAGGAATCTGTTGATCCATGCCCTATGCCATGTCTTCCATGAAATTCAGCAATAGCATGCTTAGCTTCTTGCTGATCTAAATATCATAGGTAAACTCCCTCATAATCTCTTCTATATAGGGATCCTCCTTTGAGCATGTAATGGGAACTTTTCATCCTTAATGCTCTCCTCTGGGTAGCATTCATCCCATCTGGGCATCTGTTATTGAGAAGGAAGAAGATTAAATCTGTATACTATAGATCCTTCGTGAATGACTGCACCATATACTATTGGCAAGTGATATTCTTGTCAACATCTTTCATAGCCTTTGATAAGCCTTGTACTCAAAAAAGCTTCATTGGATGGATTTATAAATCATATTCTTGCAAAATAGCCATCCATTTTCCTCTTCTCTCTCCTAACTCACTCTGCATAAGGAGAGACTTGATAGTTGGATTAGGAACTATGGCAACAACCTGGCTCCTAAGGATATAATATCTGAATTTCTTTACTACTTGGACCAATGCAAAGGCTTGCTTCTCGAGAGATGAATACCTAACTTCTGCATTTTTAAATGGGGAGCTCATGAAAGCATTTTCCTTTCATCTCCCTCTCCTCTTTGTTGTGTTAGAACAACTGCACATGAATCATAAGATGCAAATGAATAGATATAGAAGGGCTTTAGATAATTTGGGCTAGTTAAGACTGGTGCCTCAGATATTGATTGCTTAATCTATGAGAAAGTAGATTTTTCCTCATTGCTCCATTCTATTTTTTCATCTTTCTTCATCATCTCATTAAGTGGCTTCACAATTTCTACAAACCTTGTTGTAGACTTTCTTACAAAATTAATCCTTCCAAAGAAGGATCTCATCTCCTTTTTACTGTCTGGCATGGTTAGTTTCAAGATAGCCTCAACTCTATCAGGGTCTATGGATATTCCCCTTCCTAATATCACATGCCCTAAAAGTTTCCCTTCAGAAACTCCAAAGACACATTTCTTGTGATTTAGGAATACTCCATAGTTGATACATCTCTTAAGGACTTTTTCTAAATAAGCAACATGGTTCTTCTTGTTTTTAGAGAAAATAGTTAAGTCATCTACATAGATTATGATACACTTACCTATCAAATCCTTGAATGATATGTCCATTGCATGCTAGAATGTAGCTCTAACATTGATTAGTCCAAATGGCATCCTACGATAGGAAAATTTACCCCACTTAGTAGTGAAGGTAGTCTTCATTTTGTCCTCATGGTTGACCAACACTTGGTTATACCCATAATAGCCATCCAAGAATGACATCATCTGAGATCCATTGACAGTTTGTAATACCTTATCCAGAGAAGGAAGTGGATAGTTATCCTTCTCTGAGGCTTTGTTTAGGCTCCTGAAGTCAACACACAATCTGATCTCCCCACTTTTCTTACGTACTAGAACTAAATTGGCCACCCAAGTGGAGTGTCGTATTGGGAAGATGATTCTTGCTGATAAAAGCTTTTGCACTTCCTTTTGTATTAATGGCTCGATCAAAGCATTCGCCAAGCATAGCTTTTGATGGAATGGCTCTACTTCTAGCTTCAGAGGTATTGTGTGCATGATCATAGAGGTGTCAAAAGTATTTAAATCTTCATAGCTCTAGGCAATTACTGCAATGTATTATTTTAACAACTTAATTATTTCATTTATGATCTCCTTAGGGAAGGTCTTGCCTATAAGAACATTTCTTTTGGGACATGAATCAACCAAATTAATAGATTCGTACTTCCCTCCATCACTTTGAGTTGGCACTCTCTCACGAGCCCGAGGATCAGAGTCAAATATTCTTTCTAAAGCTACCATTCCCTTGGGAATGTTGTTGTGTTTCAAATTCATTATTCCTTCAGTATCACAACCTCTAGGGTCCCATTCTCCCTAATCTCTATCTGATTCATCTATGATTTGTCCTTCGAAGACATCAAAATTTTCCAAGAAGGCAAGTACATGTGTTAATCATCATCGAAGACCTAAAAAATTCAGACATTATCTGGGACTGCTAGGATTGAAACTAGTTCAACTGAAAATATTTTCAACTTGGAGTCCTACATAGGATCCAAAGTACTAGCAGTGACTACCAAGGCATCTGCAATCTAATTTTGCTCCCTATGAATCAAAGTGATTCCAAAAGCGTCAAAGTCCTCAATCAAATTCCAAACTCTATTTCTATAGGTAGCCAATTTTTTATTATGACAAGTATATTAGCTGTGGACCTGCTTGATAATTACTTTAGAATCTCCCATAAACATGAGAGATGTGACCTTTTTCTAATGGGAAAACATCAAACCTCAAGCAAGTGCTTCATACTTAGCCACATTGTTTGTGCAACCAAACTGTAACCTATAAGAAGCAAAGTATGTCTTCCCCTTTAGGTTAGTTAATTTTATCCTTGCTCCACTTCTTGACTTTGACTTAGAGCCATCAAAATTTACACTCCATAATTGATCTAGAGTTGGGATCTCTTTCTTCTTTAGGGCCACAAGTATTTGCTTGCTAGAAGCATGTGGTGGCTCAAACTGGTGTTGTTCATCAAGATTTAAGTGTAATTGGGGGTATGGTTCACTAGAAGGTTCTCCTAGATTCAAAATCTATTTAGAACTTGATTCCTGAACCTCCTCTTGGGAAAGATCATGATTTAACACATTATTGACTAATGCCTTGGGCATTGGAAGGGCATCTGGGGTACGTGTAGTTGGAAAAGACTAAGATTCCTCAATCTCTCTTTGTAGTTCAGAGCATAGAGCTTGAGTTTGCTCGAATTGAGAAGATAATTATTTTTTAGCAAGACTGGCTCTTGTAAGGACGGTTGCATCCTTTTCTTCAAATGAAAATTTATTGGTGGAGGCTTGAGGTTGACATTCACAAGTTTCCTCTACTTGGGAGACATATTTTAAGATATCTACACAGGGTTGACAAGTTAACTTAGAATGATTTTGGTAATGGACCCTACACCAGTTGGGAAGCAACAAACTCCACATGTCAGCCTCTATTCCCAGCACCAGCCTATCCTTTTGCAAATTTCTGACTAAGACTTGCTAGTTCACTGTAATAATCAAGTCAATTGATTCTAGAGGTAATAGATCATCAGATTGAAACATAGAGAAAGTCATGATTTCCTCTTGCTTATAAACTCCTATCTTGGTCTCGAAATAGGCTACCTCATTAGGGGAATCATACTTGGTGATCATGTGTTTGAGCCTAGACTCACTTTCAATTCTGATCTGGCTAGCTACCCCTTCCATGGTAGCCACATGTGTGATAAATCCAAAGATAAATATCCCCCAAGACTTTTCATTAGGTCTCTGCTCAAGAGCACACCATAGGCTTCTGGGATATCTGCAACATGGATATCCATATAAGTTTGGATCCTTGGATCAGATCCAATCTGTACATGGATATATTTAAGCTCTCCTACCACATTTACTTCTATTTTATCTAAATGAATAACTTTCTTGTTATTCTAGAGTGGAATAATACCTAACTTCTTACAAATTGAGAAGGGCATGACATTTCCCAATGCCCTAGAATCTAATAGACAGTTATGTAGATTCTTTCCAAAAATTCTTAAACTCAAAAGGAAAGGTGGAGTGCCAATTTTACCTTTATAGAGTGTTGCATTCATCTCATTAGTGGGAGTCCTCTCTCCTTTCCCTTTTGACTTGTTTGCTTCCTCCAAGGCTTTCAAAAAAAATTCCTTTTGAGTAGGACACCACTTCATAACGTCAAAAAATGACATTGAAGTTTTCTGTCTCTCCATCTCTACAATGAAATCAAATTTTGAATCATTCTTTACCTAATACTTAGGAAAGAAAGGGGAAGTACCTTTATTCTAAAAATCTAATGGCCCCTTTGGTGGTGGTGGATTATTATCTGCATTCTAGTTTGGAAAGACCTATTATGAGGGGGAGCAAATGTGGTGAATGGCCCCTTATTTTTATTTCTAATAAAATGACCTCCCTTGGTTTGGAAAGCCTAGACATCATACACATCTTCCACTAGTTCATTCTCTTTCTAACTAGGAAATGAAGACTCTTCCTCAAATAGTTCATAGGTCATGGCAGTATCATTAGATCCACTAGATTTGTTGGAAGTGCCTTGTAATGGAGCATCAACTTGAGCTATCTTAACCATCTTCCCAATCTCTAGGCAATTCACCTCAGAATGGGCCACAGTATCATGTAGCCTACACCAATTAGTAATGAAGTTGAGGTCTGCTACATTAGTAGTGTGTTGCTTCTCATCACTTGCCTGGTAATTATGGGAGACTCCCTCATTATTAGGCCCGATGTTCCACTGCCTATTGTTATTAGACCTTTGATTGTATTCTCTATTCTGATTTTGATAATTATGGTTAGAGTTTTGATTTTGATAGTTCTTCTGATTCTAATTAGTGTTGTAATTCTGGTTAGAGTTTTGGTTAAGATAACCCCTTTGATTTGAGTATCCTCCCTGATTTTAAAAGTTTTGATTTTTATTTTGAGGAGGCTTTTGTCTCAATTGAGCCATATCGTTAGACATCTAAGATAGAATCTTTTTAAGAGTCTCCATCTCATTAGTCAATTGCAGAGTCTTTTCACTTTCTGCAGTCTTCACTGCAGAGGGCTAATTGACAGGATTTGATCCTCTAGCTTGATTTTGGTAATTTTGAGTTTGCTGGGAAGAATCCTAGGGACCATTGGAGAAGAATGGTAAGGGAGGTGAAGCTTGGAATTCAAGCATAGGTCCATATTGGGAGTAGGACATCCCTAGGACCGTATTGAATAAAGGAGGCAGATTGGGCATTTGGTATCCTATAGGAGGAAGAACTCCTCCTAGACTCCTAGATTACAAACTTATCTGTTGTTGCAACTAGATGGCCAGGTGATATACTTTAGCCAAAGAATCAATTTTTGGTGTGATATGTCCTCTTCAAGAATAGACCAATCAAAGGATCTACAACCTTTAAGTATGCCAAAATGGCAATGTTCTTAGTGACCAAGTAAGGATCCTATAACCTTTGGTACATGCTTTGGAACCTTGTATTGAATAAGGGAAATGGTTCATGATGCTCCTTCCTTATTGTGGTAAATTGATGGAAGAGAATAGCAGGGTCTACATAGACCCGAAACTGATTAATAAAGGTGTTTTCCAAGTTTGTCCAACTTAGAATTGACTCTTGGGGTAGATTGAGATACCAATTGTATTCCATGTATCTCAATGAGTAGGGGAACAATCTACACACAACATCATGATGAGCCACCTGAGCACGAGTACAAGCATCTTTAAATGCTTGTATGTGCTCCTCGACACTCCTTGATTCTCCATGCATGTACTTAGGAAAAAACCTCTATGGGTTATTTGGGAGATCATGTATCCCTCCAATAATAGTCCCCAATGGTGAGGGATTATTGATGAAGAAATCCATGGGTTGTGGTGGTGGGACTGGTTGGAAAGGTGGTGGAATAGGTGGATTTGGTGGAAATCCAGGTGGGGTAAGCGGTGGTGAAAATGGTGATATCAAAACCCTATAGGCTTGAGGTTTGTACCTGATAGGAGTTCGAGTGGCTTAGGGTTCTGAGAAGATCTAACTCTCCCATACCTATCTGGTGAGAATGACCCAATTTGAGCTAGCTTGTTTTGCAGGCCCTCCTTCTAGCGCCAGCTCTGTTGAGGGTCAAAATAGCACAACATTAAACAAAATATTACTATTCTATTTCTCCTAAGAAAGAAAGATAACATGTTGCCATCTAACTCCCAAGGTCCTAGTAGTTGGTTCTCAATTGTGTCGATATCACTCAGAGGTCAATGTAACTGTAATTTGCAAGGGGCCTTTGCTGGTAATAAGGAATAGAACTACATGAAGTCAACTATTCTACGCTTTGGGGGTTTAAATAAAAAGAAACAAAAATAGATCAAAGCTTTAAAACCAAAAGAATATGAATAAAACTACATAACATCTAGACATGCATACCAATAATGAGTGTTTCTTCATCCAACCACAACCATGACATGAAACAATCCATAGAATAATCTATACCATTTCCTAAATCCATAGCGCTAATTCAATCATCATAAATATTCACCAAACTTTCTTCATAAACTTTGAAACAACCATTCACTCATTATTAAAACATCGATCAAATAGATATAATAGCAATTCATTCAAAGATAACTTAATGAGATAATATTAAATCCAGTTCCTTCTATTGTGTTTCATCAAATAAGAAAAAATTAGGCACAACAAAACCACTGGCATATGGATTGATTAAATATCATTAAAATCATCAAATAAGTCCAACTTGATAACATAAAACTTGAACAAAACTATAAAACTATATCTAAATTTACTTGAAATTTCAGAGTATCTACTTAACAACTATCAAAACCTAAGACTATTCTTGTTTGCTATCATCAGGTGGCTAAATTTGCTTCAATTAGCCAACCTTTACAAAATAGAACCAAATAATACATATAGCTCAAGCATGCATGAATTCCTCCCAATTTGGAATCCAGATCCACAAATTAAGGAATAGGGACTGCAGATAGAACCAAACTGTTGAACTATGAGTTAGGAAGTTGGAGAAAAATATTGCACAAATTCTTATTTGCCAAAGAAAAAGGTGAAAACTGAAGAGAACCAGAATTGAGCCCACATTAACATCCTAAACAAGAGGAGAGAAGGAGATGTTACATCAAGCCAAGAAAGTGTTCAACCATAATTTCACCCCTGCTTTACATGCTCAAGGACATATTCATCGTAGCTGTCAAACACTTGTTGAAGAGTACTCGAATCAAGTCCATCCAACCAATCATCTTCAAATTTGATCCTCCTTAATTCAGCTAAAATGAAGTTTTGTACCTCCTTCAACTTGATCAAATATACCCCTCCATTTGTCCCTCATCTTATCTAAAGAAATTCCTTCCTTAACTAAGGTATCTAGATTGATTATAATGGCCACAATTGCCTCTAACTCATCAATCTATTGGTTCAAATCCCTACTCATTTCTTGAACTTCATCTTGATGCACATGAATAGCCTTGGATTTATACCTTATTATACTCACAGTTTTCTTAGCAAAATCTGCATTATCCTCCTAAAGAATTGAATGTTCAAAAAAAGTTGACTTAGGTACTATTCCAATGTCCTCAAGCTTTTTAACATACTCTTTATATTCCTCATCCTACTTATCTAGATCTTTGGTATGTTGATCTAGATCCCCTACCAACTCAAGGGATGCCTTGTGAATCTTAAAACCATCAGCAAGAACATCATCAACCTCTTGATTAAGCCTATCCAACCATCTCTCTAGCATTCCCACCTTTCTCTTCATCTGAACCAAATCGTCTACCTCCTTCTTTGTTAATAGTATTAAGGATTCAGGGGCAGCAACCTGTTGAGAGATTGGAGTTGAAACATATTTTAGAAATCTATGCAATTGATCTAATTGAGCCTTAAGCTCATCCTTCTTTTGCTTATCCTTGATCATCTGGGACTTGGTAGAGGAAGCCACAATATCAATTAAGTTCATTTTTTGATTCCTTGTAGGTCTTCCTAAATTCATTGTACCTAATTGATAATCAATCATCTGCATATCTTCCTAGTTCTTATCCACCATGGGTATTGTAAATTCAACAATAATCTCCCATGTGTTAGTAAGCTTGGTAGAGTGAAGAACCCTAGACTTCTTCTTAGGTCTATCCTTCTCAATTTCTTTCATCATCTCCTCCCAATTGAGAGGTTGTGGTTGAACTATTTGCTTCCTTTCTAAGTCAAGCTTCAACCAGGTAGGAGCAAAAGGAGTAGTAGCTACTTGGGCCAAAGAAGAAGTAGAATTAGTGGAAGAAAAAGGTTGTAATATTGTATTTCAAGGCTGAGAGTCAACTTCATGCACATTTTGCTACTCACTTTGTGCCCTCTCTTGTGCCAACTTCTCGGCCTCATCCTTATCTTTTTTCTCTTGTAGTTTCTTGGCCTCTAACTCTTCGTTCAAACGTTCTTCTTCTAACTTTCTTTCCTCTAACATCTAATCTCATTTCCTCTTTAGCTCTTCAACATAGTCTCATGCATGTTTAGTCTTCTTCTCATGTAGAGCAATCTTAGTAGCCTCTTTCTCTCTTCCCAAACATTCTTGTTCTTCTCTCTTCTTAAGAGGCTCTTCTTGTGCCTTGAATTTTGCCTCAAGAGCTTCCTTTTCCCTTCTTTGAGTAGCTTTCTCCTCCTCAAGATCATGAATTTTCTATTGTAAAATCAATTTATCTCTTTCTTCCCTCATCTTGAGCTCCTGCTCCTTTTGTTGTTGTTGCTGAGCCAATTCATAACCTTAACTTGAGCCTCCAATTCTTGTTGCTTGGCTAATAACATAGCCTATGCTTTAGCATCATCTTCTTGTTGTTTAGCTAATGCCTCAGCTTGTGCCTTGGCATCAACTTCCCTTTTGTAATCTTCAAAGAGCTTCCACTAGTCCTCCTCATCAGAGAGAGTATTTTCAGAATCAATAGCAATATCATGTATCTCAATTCCCAACTCCATTTCCTTTAGTAGCTCAGCTTCCTTATGGAGAGTTCCCTTTGTGGATTCCTAGCCTGGTTGTTGTGTAATAGAGGGTTGAGTAGGTACATCTCCTGCAATAGATGTGGAGGCACCAACTTCTGCAATTGTTTCACCTTCTTGTACCTCTCGGATGTCTTGCGCAACCACCTCCTCCTCTGCATTAGAAGGCATAAACTCTAAATATTCCTTAGGTACCATTCTTCTCTTTGTCCTTTTGTATTGTGTGGTTCCAACAACCTTTCTCTTCTTGGATGGCTGAGCCTCAGGCTGATTAACCATCAAACTAACCTAGTGCACACTTCTGTCCAAGACTGGTCTAGCAATCTACTTTATATCTATGGACTCTTCCATATTCCAGTCCATTAGATCAAGACTTTTAGTGCCTATGATCTCAGTCTCATATTGAAGATCCTAAGTTACCCCATCATCAGATAAAGTCTCTAGGATGTCTTCCTTAATCCCATACTCAACCATGAGTGGGATTGGAAATCTTTCATAATTTCTCCTTCAGAGATCATAATCATCTTGTAGATCCATCCAAAAGTCCTCCAATAGATTGAAATGCTTGTCAAATAGACTAGGAAGCAAAGCCTGCATCTTGTGCCCAAGGTCATAATGCTTCCTAGAAGTGTACAAGCCCAATTTCAGATAAACTAATTCATCACAAATAGCCTTAGCTGCCACAATGTGTGGATAGCTAAACTAACCCAACTTCATTAGAAACTTGTGGCAAGAAGTCTTGTGTTTGGAGCCAAATTTGAAATTAACCGCCAATTCCTGATATGTAAAATCCATTAAAACAATTCTATTTCCGCAACACCTAGGAAGCAAATGGGGATGACCATCAAAGCCCACTAATCTAAAGCAAGCGAATGTAGGGTACCGGATAAACCAATGTCCCCAGTCATTGATAAAATCCATTGCCTCCCTGCTTAATCTATACTTGACATCTCCTATGCACCTATTGATGACAACATAAAGAAAGGAATCAATAACCCTCCTATAGTGTAACACTGATGCTTGCAATGTGAGCTGATTATAATAATCCCACACCTTCTTTTACCCTTGATCTTCTCCCAATATACCAACTATATTCAATCCAAGAAAACTCCCCATCTGAGCAGCTGCATAGAACACATAAGAGGTCATAAAGAAACTCTTGGTTTCTCTCACTCTGAGCATTTGATTATGTATACTTTATGACAACACCATTGGCTATTCAAACTATTGTTTAACTTCCAAGATAGCATGGATGAATAGGAAAAACCATTCTTTAAACTATGAAGCATCCCTTTTTCCAAACAACCTAGAAAGCAGCATGATTATGTCCCCAATTTCTTGAATTAAATCTACCCTTTTTGGCTGGTCAGGAAGCTTGGTTAGAGATTTTTTCTCTATCCTCATCCAATGCTTATTCATGTAGGATCTATTGGTTTCCTTGTTGCTACTGTAAAGCTTTGGAGCTTTCGATTCATTCAACTGCTTAGGATTCTCAGGAACAGGCAAATGAAACATGAACCTGAACATTTGAGATGTTAGATCAATAATAACATTCGCTTGTGAATCCATACACTACCTACTAGTAGGATTGTAAGCACCAACAACATTTAATACCAATTCTGGACACTGAATGGACAAAGGAAATAGTGCAAGGTGTCCCAATCTAGACTGAGCAATCCTTTGTGCCCTTGGTGTAACATCTTCATTGAAAGTTTCATCCACCAACTCCTTAAAGTTAAAAAGGCCTATGTTGGTGTCTGTCATATCTGCCCAATTAGAACCAACCTTGCTCGGGGTAAGGGTAGCCTCCTTATGTTTTCACCTCAAAGTATAGGGAAGTTGTTCTACTTTAATATTTTTTGGCCTAGCCCCATGCCTTGAAGTTTCTGTAGGTTGTATCCTTTGAGAAGCCTCTTTTGATTTTCCAGACATTTCTAAAACTCTGCAATAAATTCCTATGTTAAATGATCAACACATATAAATCAATACATGAGTCCATACTTACCTCTATCTCTTTGAAACAATGTTTGAACTTAACCAAACTTCAAATTTTATCGGAAGCAGAACCATAGAAGCACCAAGGACATAAAATAGTTTTCAACACTAGCGGGGTCAGAATAGGAATTAGGACAAAACCATAAACTAAATGCTCGTACCAAGTTCAACTTCCATCTCGGTTCTGATTCCGCTCAAGGACAAGTATAAGGACTCAATACCCCAATGATCAGAAGCACAATCATTTTAGGATCTAATCCAAATGGAAAACAACTTTGGGACGAGTTCGTTCCCAGGTCCGCTCAAGGACATTCAATATGTGAAATGAACGGTATTTCAAAAGACACAACCACATGAATTTAAAGACCTGGGTCACATGGGCCTATGAGGAAATTAGAAATAGAAGGGATTAACCCCTCAATAGCTCAATCATACAAAAGCCAATTTAAACCCTAGGAAAAGACTAGTTTGTAAAGGTTGTCAAGCAAACCCTAGCTTGCTCGACACACTGACTTTGAAAATTAGGGCATCACAAAAACCCAATGCATACAACATAGAGTCGACATAGGATTCAAACAAGAAAAGGGTTTTCAAAATAAACTCCATCATTCAAGCATAGAAAACCCTCACAAATTGAAACCCTAATTAAGAACAAGGGAACAACAAAACAAACCCATCATGAAAGTGACAAAAAACAAAAAACGACGAATAGAAAACAAACAAAAATGGAACGGAAAAGAACAAAAAAAAAAGGAACAAGAAATGAGCGAAGAATTCATAGAAATAAGATTTATATGAATGGACCAAAACACAACACATGACAAAACAATGCAAAATGGGAAACAAAAGAGAAAAGAAAACTACCTTAAAACACTCAGAAGAAATGATTGAAATATGACCAAGATTTTCTCTACAAACCGCTTCCACAATCAAATCGATCCTTTCTAAATTATTCTAGCTTTGGCGTGCTTAAACATCTTGAATAACAATGATAATGAGCCAGTTAAACATGATTAGGAATTTAAAATCAATTCGCACGTGCGAAGAGGCTGCAATTAATGCCATTAAAATGGTTGGTCGGAGGTGGAGCAAACAATGTGAATAGATAGTTAAGTCCCGTGAACACCTAAAGCAGGGTGGACGCGGACCTAGAAACAAATTCGTATAAAGAAACTCTCACAAGTTCCTTACCTAGCTCTGAACCCGGCTTCAGTCCCATAACAAAGACAACAACGAAGAAAAGAAATCAAAGGATGGGAGGCAAAAATGAAAATGAAACTGAACTGGGAACATTGGAAAAGTTCAAAGTTCACTTCCGATCTTGGTTCCGTCCCTGGACAAGAAATAAGAAACAAAACAAGGAAAAACAAAAAAAAGGGAAGCAGGACCATAACAAGAACCAGACCCTGCCCAAACACAAATGGAGACAACACAAAGCAAATAGGCGGAGTTGGAATCAGAACGGTAACTAAAAATGGAAATTTAGAAAATTCCAAATTAGGTTCCAATTCTGGTTTCACTTCCGACTAGGCAAAACAATATGCAAGGAAAAAAAAACAACCCAAGGGAGAAAACAAACCCGAGAGTGTCAGACAAATTAAGAGACAACGAAAGGAAACACGGAAGAGAAGGTGGACCTGGAGTCGGAATGAAATTCGAACTAGGAACTTTGGAAAAGTTCAAAGTCTAGATTTGGTTCCGGCTCTACTTCCGACCAAGCAAAAGAACAAAAGACATAGGAGCAAAACAAGAAAACTCCTAAGACCCGAACAAAAACCCAAAAACATATCGACTCCAAGGGGGGGCCATTTTGTTCCAAACTAATAATTGGGTGGTTATGCAAGGCATAACAAGAAGGATAAAAAAGACAAAGAAATTGAGGAAATGATCACTGAGATCCCTCATATTGTTCTAGGAAATTTAGTAATTGCTTATCCTAGAAAGATAGACCCATTCTTCCTCATATTGATTGTTGAAGGGAATTTTCAAAAAAAATGTATTATTGATTCTAGAGCCTCTACTAATATCATGCCAACCAAAGTCATGAAGGCATTGGGATTGAAAGTTGGTTGCACTCATGGAAAGTGCTATGCTATGGATTCAAGAGAAGTTCATGTTACTGGTGTGATCAATGAACTTCCTTACAGATTAGCAGCATATCAAGAAAAGGATTTTACAATGAGTGTGGTGGTAGTTGATATCCCACCCAATTATGGAATGTTGTTATCTCAGAAATGGAGTGCATCCATGGGAGGTAGTATGTAGTGTGACATGTCTTATGTCACCTTCCCTATTCAGGGTAAGGATGTCCAAGTGGTATGAGAGCCAAAGGTGCCACATATGCTAGAGCATGCTCCTAAAGATGATACAATCCTTTTCATAGATACTGATATTAGTGACTTTAAGGTGGAAGAAGTACTAAGAGAAACTAATAGGTTCCTTGCAACTATAGATAACGAGGTCATATGATTATTTGACAAGGATGGACTTTAGAAAATGTACTTTGATGGTGCAAGTTCCAAGGAAGGATCTGGTGCAGGAATATTGTTGGTATCACCTACTAGCAATACATACAAATTCTCTTTCACTCTATCTTTTGTCTACAAAAATAATGTGGTAGAATATGAATCACTATTGTTGGGATAAAGATTGGATGAGAAACATGAGATAAAAATAGTACATAAATGTTTTTTGGGATTATATTGAGTATTTTGATGCTTTTGGAATCAACTAGATGGAGAGAGGACAAAATAGAGTGGCAAATTTACTTTCTAATATTACATTAAGACCGAATGATATAACCTTGGCAGGTATTTCTAAATTTGAGATACAATCAAGGCCATCCATCCCTAACAATATACATAATTGGTAGATCTTCAATGATTATGAAGATATTCTAAAATTCTTGAAATGTCTAGATGACTATGAAGGGCAGGAGATTGACTTTGGGGCATTTATGGAAAGTGTAGATGGTAAGGATATAGTTTTCGGTAATGAGATAATCCAACTAAAGAAAAATAAAATCCCTAAGGGCCTTGTAGCATTAGAAAGGGTCTTTGATAATCAAGATAATAGAAAGGTTAAAACAACTATTGTCCATCTAGAGGACCTAGAAGAAGTGAATTTGGGGATTGAAAATAACCCTAAGAAAGTGTATGTAGGAAGAAATATGAAACCTAGGGTTAAGGAAATGTTGATTGCTTTACTGAGAAAATATAGACATGTCTTTTCTTGGTCATATGATGAATTGAAAGCATATAGAGAGGAATTATTTTAGCATGAGATTCCTCTAAAATAAAATTCCAAGCCTTTCAGATAAAATAAAAGACCCTTTAATCCTACCTTAGCTCCTAAGATGCAAGAGGAGTTGATAAAGCTAAGAGACACTAGCATTATAAAACCTATAAGGCATTCCTCATGCGTATCTAATCTGGTGCCAGTCAGAAAAAGGAATGGTGATATAAGATTGTGTGTAGATTTTAGAAATCTAAACATATCATCACAAAAGGAAAACTATCCATTGTCAAACATGGAAGCTATGTTATATAAGGTAACTAGCTGTGAGCTACTATTAATGATGGATGGATTTTCTGGTTATAATCAAGTGAAAGTAAAGGAGTCTAAGTAGTACAAGACTACATTCACTACTCCATGGGGCACTTATGTATATGTAAGGATGCCATTTGGATTAAAAAATGTAGGTGCTACTTTCCAAAGGGCTATGGATGCAACCTTTTCTGATTCTATTGACTTATTCATGGCTATATACCAAGATGACTTGAGTGCCTACTCTAAGAAAGAGGAGGATCATTGTACACACTTGGAGAAGGTATTTATCATGGCTTTTGAGTATGGGATCTCACTAAATCAAAAGAAATGTGCCTTTGGGGTCACTAAAGGTAAATTACTAGGGCATATTGTGTCTAAAGAGGGAGTGAGGATTGATCCTGAAAGAGTAGCAACCATAGATAAGATCCCTCAACCAAAGAATTTCAAACGCATTCAGTGATTCTTTGGAAAGATCATTTTCTTGAGGATATTTGTGACTAATTTTGCAAAAATCACAAGATCCATTTCCAAAATGCTGAGGAAGGGAGAGAGGGTGGTTTGGAGTGAGGAGCCTAGTCAAGAATTTAAGAAAATTAAACAAGCTATTAAGGAGGATCTAGCTTTGAAATCTCCTGATTTCTCTAAACCAATGCACATTTCCTCCTTGCCTTCTTTCCACACCATTGTTGTTTTACTATAGAAAAATAATGAGGTCTTTGAACAACCCATTGCATTCTTTAGCAAATCTTTACAAGCCACAGAGCTCAAGTATTATATGATTGAAAAACAAGAATACACTCTAGTTAAGGCCATGAAAATTTTCAAAACTTACTTAGTGGGGGCTATTGTCATAGATTTTGTACCAAGCGCTACTATGAAAGATATCTCCACTCAGTAGGAGACTACAGGTAGAAGGTGCAGATGGATCAACATGATCGAAGAATTCAATATTGATATCCAGATCACCAAGTTAGCTATGGGACAAGGCCTAGCTAAACTGATGGTGGAGACTAATTTGGAATCTAATTAGATTAATCAAATAGATATAGTTGATGTTGCACATATTTGTGCTATGAAAACATGTGGTTGGTACATGAGGATTGTTCAATATTTACAAACTTTGTAGTGTCCTATAGATATGGCTGACAATGACAAGAGGACACTAAAATTGTATGCCATTAATTATGTGATTATTAACAATGAACTATGGTGGAGAAGCCAAGATGGTGTATTTCTTAAATGTGTGGACAGAAAGCAGGCATTAGAACTCTTGCAAGAAATGCACAATGGAGTAGGTGGGGGTCATTATATGGAAAATACCACTACTCAAGGTTTTGAGAGTATGATTCTAGTGGCCTATTATTTTTAAGGATGCTCATAAGTTTGTTAAGACTTGTTATGCTTGTTAGAGATTTGTAGGAAAACTAAAGTTTTCAGAAAGTTTTCCACTAAGGCCTATTATTGTTCAGGCTCCTTTCCAACAATGGGGAATTGATTTCATTGGTGAAATATCAAAAAAGTCTAGTGGAGGGCGCTCATGGATCCTTGTTTCCATAGGACTACTTCACAAAATGGGTAGAAGCAATACCTACAAGGAAAGCAACAAGCAAAGTGGTAGTGGACTTCCTAATGAACAATATTTTGCTCATGTTTGGAGTCTCAGAAAATATCATTTTAGATAATGATATGTATTTTAGATCTGAGGAGTTTAAATATTTTTGAGATAAACATGGCATACAAATTTCTTATTCTTCGCCTTACCATCCTCAAGGAAATGGTTAAAATGAGCTTAGTAATAAGAGCTTAATGAAAATCATCAAGAGGGTTATGGAGAAGAACAAGAAAGCTTGGGACTCAAAGCTGAAGCTAGAACTTTGGGAAAATAGAGTTCCTATGAAAAGGGATACTGGTTATTTACCGTTTGGTTTGGTATATGGCTTAGATGCTAGGCTACCACATAATACCTTGCTAAAGATGTATAAATTTGTGCAGGAATGTGATGATGATATCTATGATGATATGAAACACAATTGATAATCTGGTGCAATTCAATGAAACCAGAAGAGAACCTCATGCCAAAAATACAAAGATGTAGCTGCAAGTCAAGCACTTGCATGACAAGAGGGCTTCTCCTAGAAAATTTAAGGTAGATAGTATGGTACTATTCTGGAATGCGAGGTCTCAAGATAAGGGAAAACATGGAAAGTTTGAAGCATTACGGTTAGGCCCTTATCTATAGCCAGTACATATGGGGAGGATTCATACTTCCTCCAAAGCTTGATATGCGAACTTCTTAAACTACTAGTACATGGATAGTTCTTGAATCCATGCTTCTCATAAGTATGTTATGATCCATGTACATTGTAGGTTTTGTATATTTTGTATATAAGTGTGTTTTCAATCGTCATGTATGGTTTCGTCCTGCTACCTGGTCTGGGTAGTCCCTTGGTTTTTGATTTAGTGTGTTCGGTTGGTCTGCTTCAACCTAAGATTCTATGATCTTGCCATGCCTATGAGAGACATATGTCCCCAGTCAAAGCCACTGATACACGATGGGAGGTGAACATGATAGCGGATGGGTCTTGAATTCAATGGTGTAGATCTAATCACATGAATACTCACATTGTTGATAAGACCTATGGAACGTGAAATATATTAGCGATGAGTAATGGCTCTTAAATGAAAGACAACTTGGAAGCATCCCAAGGGCATTGTTTAAAGTAGAAAATAAAGTAACAAAGTGGGAGGAGAACTGTTGATGTGGTTTTAAAGGAAGATGATCAACAACCAAGTTTTAAACAAGAACAAATAAATGTCAATTATCTCAAATGACCTTTCTATCAAACATTAATGGTGATATGTCCCATTTCCCAACCATAAAGTAGGTGACTAGCTTGTTTCTTGCACATTTCCAACTACTCAGGAGTAGAGAAGAGAGCCAGAAGTTGAGGAAATAGTGTGGATGACTCCAATAGGAAATTATAGTAGCATTAACACTAGTTGTTCACCTAGGTCAGCAAAGTATTAGGGTATGTGCAAGATCATCATGGAAAAAACAGGCCCTTAGTGGCAAAAAATTCAAAAAAGTCATAGTTAGGAAACTTGACGTAAAAATTTGAATAAGTTATCTATATTATTTCAAAAATATGTAAGAATAGAATTTGTAGAAAATTGAATGTAGTTTCTAAACTACTAGGTTTGTTTGGTGAAATTTTGAAATTTCAATGCAATAGTACTTAAATTTAGGGGAAAAAATAGTAGGTGTCTCACCACCCTAACCACAATAAAATGATAATATTTTTTATAATATTTTAGATATAAGTAGAGGACTTATGTTCGATGTGATGCATATTTTTTTGTAATTTTTTCCAAGTAAATAATTAATTATGATTTTTATTACAACTTTTAAAAATATAAAAACTCATATGTCGACCACCTTAACTTGGTCAAAAATTCATGAAATTTAATTTTCTCTTTTTAATCCTATAGTATGCGAAGCATAGAATGTGACATATTTTGGATTCAAAAAATGTGATACAGTTGGAAAGCTATAGATGTTTTTCAATCAACCTATCAATGGACTTTAGTTGTAATTTGAATAGAAAATGAATAATAATTACTTATTAAATTCAAAGTAAAGCATAATTTATATTGATGGAAAGTTGAGAATCTTCTTTAAAACCCTTTTTGTTTCATCAATTTTGGGTAAAAAAAAAGGTCGTCAGCCACATACCCATCATATTGCCACTTTTTGGCCCATCATGATCCTGCACATACCCATTGTGTCTCTTCCTGTTAAAAATGCTAAATTGTGCTATTTTGAAAAAATAGTGGGGAATCTGGGAGACAATTTTCTTATGGTTTATTCATTTGTTATTCTATGTTAGGGTGATAAAGATTGTGTGGGGTTCAGGAGTATTGTGTTCTATAAGTTGTATCTTTGGTTTTAAAAGCTGAGTAGGTCTTTTTGATCAAGAAAACTATAAATCCTTGTCTTGGCACACTTCAAATATGAGTGAACCAGAGCCTAGTGAGTCTAGCATTAGGCCAAAGAGAGTTAAAAGGATTAAAACCTAGGATGATTCATCGATGGTTAGTCCAGAGCCACCAACAACATCTAACCCTACCCAAATTACACCTGTGACACTCTCAAGGTCTAGAAGTACAAAGAAGAAACAAGAGAGATTCATGGAAGGGGCCTCCAGAGAATTAAAAGAGGGTGGGTCATGAATTGGAAAGAGACCTACTATCCAGGTTGTTGTAATGAGAAGGATAATTAACAATGTTGGTGAAATTGTAGATTTGGTGCAGCCCCAAAGTGGATGGAAATTGTTCTTATATGCTTTTAATAGAAGGCATGCTAGTAAGCCGACATGTTATCTATGGGAGCTCAACCTTGGGAAGCTGGTGGTACCTAATGTATTTGTGGAGGTGGATGTAATGGAGTTAGCCAAACATTATGATCCCATAGACAGAAGAATTGTGAATGAAAATGGAAATGTAGTCCTTGAGGTGACCAGGGATAAGATTGTGGAGGTATTTGGGTTGAATCCCAATTACACTAAAAAATTCAAACGTGCAGATCTATATGGAGAATATGAGCATACTAGGTTTGCATACAAAAGGAGACTACTTGTTCAACATAGAAGAAGCAAGGAAAGATTTCTCCCCAAAGATATTGAGCCCTTTGAATGTGAGGAATTTGTGGATTATTTTAAAAACACATATTACTACCTAAATCAAGTTCTTGCTCAAAACTTTGAGGTGAGGATAGCCCTAGACCTATTGGTGATGACAGTGGATATACATGTTCTTAACTAGAACACTAGTTTTGACTATGCTACTTTTGTTGCAGAACAAATGCATACATATTTCATTAATCTAAAGAAAGAGGTACTCCCTCTACATTTTAAACATTATTATCTATTAATGCATATGCTCTTGTTTGAGGGTGATCAAATATGGAAAAGGAAGCTGAAATTAAGACTAAGGGATGAGCAAAATAATATTCTGCTAGTCCAAATGTGGACACATAATTGGGACCAGGATTGTCCCAATTCCAATTAAATGTTGTTTTCTAATATTATTAGATTTGGTGTTCTAGAAAGTTTGGGTGTGGAACCTATTCATAGGCTCTTAGAATTAATCAAAAATATCATGCACCCAAAGGATGTGTCAATGTCAAATGTAATGCATAATTGGGAAGATTGGTGTCTACATTCAAAATATACTTTGATTAGGGCTTAAGGATCTAAGGTAGCACCATATTGTTTTCCCGTGTATGTATCTGAACAATTGTAATTCATGGAGTTTATGTGGAAAATTTATTTTATGGATTTTGAAATGTTCAGAAAGCCCAAGAAAGGTACTGTGGTGAAACCCCAATTTTCCTTTTCTTACTTCGTTGTTACTAATTTGAAGGTGTATGGAAAATTTGGAATTATGATGAATAACCTTAGGTTTCCTATTAGTGAGGTTAGGATTTTTGATCCAAAAGGATTTGTGAGTGCAAAAAGAAAGGATAAAGTTTTTATCAAGCATTTGTCATCAGTTCTTGTACACAGATGATGTATTGAGAATCCTTGCAAGTAATAAGGCTATTATATCTAGAAAGGAGTGGACATCCATAATGGACATTGAAGAGAGTATCATGAAGATGAAATCCTTTTATGTAAGACGTTATGAGGTGATTGAAAATCCTCTTGAAAGAGGTTTTGCAAAGATAAGGGATTACTAGAATGATGATTTCAAGGAAAAGGTAAAAGAGGTTGCTGAGAGAGCATAAGCTCTCTTAGAACAACAACCCTAGGCTATGGATATTCTAGAGTAGCCTACAGAGGTGCAAGAGGAAGATTTCCAAGAAATTTATCTTGAAAAAATGGTTGAACATGTGCCTGATGATGAGGTGGTGGAGAAGAAATTCCCTCCCACAAATATTGAATATTCTCTTGATTCAGAGACTCCCAAGATAAAATCATTCAATGGTAGTATGATGAAGGGATTGATGATGACCCCTAGGATTAGGGATTGTAATGAATTCCTTGTAGATGATAAGTTTGTGCAATCTAATTAATTCAAGGAATTTATGGTTCAACAGAGGAGTAAGGAAATGAAGGAGAGGCTTGAGAGAGAAAGGGCTAATGTTGATCCTTCTCAACAAGAAGAGGTGAGAAGCTAGAAGAAGAAAATATTATGGCTAAAATTGTAGCTATTACTCCTATTGAAGCTAGGAAAATTGTCTCAGATAGTGGAATGATTCTATTACTAGGGTACACTATCACCTCAACTATTGCACTTGATGCAATAAGAAGAGACCCTCAGACTTCTATATCTAAGGAGTTGATTGAGAACAAGGTGTTTGGATCTAGATATAGTTTGAAGTTGCACACTCTTACAATTTGGTCAATGGAACCCTACACTAGTAAGCATGAGGTCACTAGGCCTATTGAAGAGGTCATGGGTTCCTTGGTGGTGAAGAGGGATGCAGATATAACACCTGTCTAGGCAGCTTAGTTAACTACTCAAGCTGCAATGCTCAGTGTAGACACAACAAAAAATTCTTAGAAGAAGTATGATTACTTGGTGAAGGAGTATAATAAGGCTTTGGATGAGATAAACAAGATGAGATCCACTATTTAGACTAGTCAGTTTGTGAGGACAATCTCTTTTCTAGCTTCCTCTTCTTCAAACTTGTTTACACAAGATAGGGATACATTGTCCTTAAGGATTGTTGACTTAAAAAATCAGCTAAAGAAAGAAAAGGAGAATACAAAGAAGACCAAACTGGAAAGACTTAAGGTGGATAATGTCATCTTTGAGGATGTATTGAAACACAAAGTGACTAAAATTTTCAATAGAGATAGTGATGTATGGGCTGCCTATAAAAGAATCCATGAAGCAAACACAAGGTACTTGCAAGTTCAGGAAGCCTTTAAGAATGAATGGAGAAAATGGAGTACTAGAGTAGGTGTTTTAAAAGAAATGATGCCTAAAATGAAGGAATATCCTGAGGCACTTGCTAATATCCCTGAGATCTTGCAAAATATTGGCTCAATTAATGAGATAACAACCTTTCATGGAAAGCTTGGTATGCAGCTCTAAAGTAAGTTGAAGGTATTCAAACAGTCGGAGGAATGTGATATGCCTATGATATTGAATCAAAAAGGTGAGTTGCAACAATTTGATACATGGAGGAATGATTTGGGAGAGCTTCTCACATCAACTAAGTTGGCATTGATTATGGCTGATTACATCCCGTTGAATTAAAATGTTGACATGTGTGGTGGAGATTGAAACATAAATGTATACTTTTGTCAAAGAGGCCAACTACTTAATTGGTGTGAGATATATCCAACATAGTGCAAAGGTGTAGAGTTTATTGGATGTCAAGTGGCCTAATGAAGAGGAGTACATCACCTAGTTAGAGAAGTATATTGAGTAAGCTTATATGGGGATGGTAATGAATATGGAAGATAACAGATAGAAGGGAAACAATGTATAGCCTAAAAATAATATAGATTAGGATTTTGTTAAAATATTGCAAAGATATTGTTCCTTCCTCAAAATGAAAAAGGTGGCATAAGTGTTGATGTGGATTTATCAGTTTTGTATCTTCTATTTCCTTTTCCTATTTTTTTAATATTTCTAACTAGATGTGGATGATGAAAACACTTTTGATTGCATGGAAGATATTTAGGAGTTCTTGTAACAAACAAATGATGCCTTTTGAAGGTGGGATCGGATCTCCAACAAAAAATGAGGACTAATTTTGTCTCATGCTCTTCTGACCGCCTGAGAGCTCAAATGTAACTAAAAAAAGGAATATATATTTCAGTGGTCCAATAAAATGGTGACATGTGTGCTTTTTGGCCTAAGGCTTGTTTTTATCCTTCATTTCTATAAGAAGGAATTCAAGGGTAGAAAGCAGGGGTTCATTGAATTGTAATTGACATAGTGAATTGTTAGAAGAATATTGAGCATAGTTTGAGTTTTATCTTAAGTTTTGAGTCTGTAGTTATGTATGTAGTTTTGATAACACGATAGAAAATACAATATAGAATGATACGAATCACATGGATAATGTATCTCTTTTGTACTTGTTTTATGAGTTATGAATGAAAATAATCAAGGATTGTTTTGTTCGTCTCTATTTTTTCCCAATGGATGTTTAATTTTCATTCCTGCTTATTAGTCCAATGAATTAATGCAAATGCTTTGATGAGATTGTTAACTCATATGAATTAGGTGCTACAATATCTGTAAGTAGTGATGGTCATGAATGTAATGAGGGAGTTTTATAATGTAGTGTTTCTTGAGATTATATGGTGCTATTATTGAGTTTTTATCTAGTTTCATAGGTTGAAATTAACTTTGTGTTTAGGATAAGGCACTGGTTCAAAAGAGGTATTCATAATTTTTTTTATTAGCCAGTTCATTAGCAAATCACTTTTTATTTACAAACTTTCAAATGAGTTACCATTGTTATTATGCTGAGTTTTTTTGTTCTCATGCTCCAAGTGTAGTATATTACTAAAAGACTTGCCAACCTTTTGATACACTACATTGTTGAGTAGTTATATGAGAATTATCTATTGTTGATAATGTATTTAAATATTAGTTGAATAAATTCTTGAGTATACATTGTGGGATCATTGTCCCGATTTCACAGAGCCCAAAGTGTCAGAGTGAAAGTCTTGTAGATTTTACTCATTTTTTGGCCAATCCCTTTAGATTGCCAATTACTTGAAATGGAAAAGTCCATAGGAAATTTTGTAGATAAACTTGGTTCATAAAAATACCAATAGGGGGAAGCATCCCAATACAAAAAGACTGGTTGAAGTGGTATTCCCCACATCCCTTGTCAAGCACTTGGATCTTGGTATCAGATTTAGAAACTTTAGTTGATGATAGTGTAGTCGAGGATGAAGCTAGTGATGTTGGGTTAATGTGTGAAAAGGAGTGAAAAGATATATCATTTATGGGTATTTGCTGGATCTTTTTGTACTTTTCCTCCAATTTAGCATAGTAATGGAAGTGTTCAGGGTCGACATATATGGTAATTTCCATATTTTCATAAGGAAACTTTAGGTATTGATGGAATGTACATGGTACTACTTTCAAATCATGAATCCATGGTCAACCCAAAAGGAGGTTGTATGGAATCTTGAGATCCAATACCTAACAAGTAGTTTCTATTATTGTTGGTCCTATCTAAATGGGTAGCCTGATTGTCTCTTATAAATTGTGCTCCATGTCATCATAAGCTTTGATGGTAATTCTCTTGCTCTTCTCTATGATATCATCAGAGTATTCTAGTTGTTTCACAAATTTTAAGGTACAAATGTTCAAACCTGCACCATTATCTCTGAGTACCCTCTTGAATTTATGTTTATGGACACCCAACTCTAAATAAAGAGATTGGTTGTGGAAATATTTTTGTTGAATTTCTTTCTTAGAAAATATTAAATGATGAGTGGACATGATATTTCCAACCATGTCTTGAAACTGATTTTCTCAAGGTTGATTGGGACTAACATTTCAACTAGTGCTTTCTCCAATATTTCCTTATGTGTTGGTGATAGTTTTAGGAGCTCGAGGATGGATATTAAGGCTAGAGTTTTCTTGATTTGTTCCATAATTCTATAGTCACTTGATGGATTACTTATGGTTTTAAGTAAGGGTGGTGCTCCTTGGATTGTTACTCTTCCCCTTCAGGTGGTCACATTGCATTCGAGATTGGCACCTAGTATGGTTACCACATGGATGGTATGATCTTCACAAGAGACATGTCCTAGAATAGTATCCTCACCATAAGAGAAGGCGTCCCTATGGTAATCTTGTTATTTTCCTTTGTTGTTTCCCTTAGAATGGTCAGGGATTAGATTCCTATAAATATTTAGGTCTTTGTTTCTAGGTTGATTTTCCATGTCGACCTCTCCCTTTTTTATTAGATCTTGCACAATAATCTTAAGTCTCATGCAATTTTTGGTAGTATACCTCTTGATTTTATGAAATTCACATTGTTCGTTCACTTTATACCAAAGGATTTTGAAGTTAGGTTCTTCATAGTTTTCTTTGTCATTGATCTTGATGAGGTTCTTGTTGATTAATTTATGCATAATCACTTCAAGTGATTCTCCAAATGGAGTAAATTTCCTTTGTGGTTGGTCATATTATCTTGGTGGTATCTTTTTGTTATCCTATACTTGATTTTGTTGTTGGTTGTTGGTTTGATTGTCTTGAGAATAACTAAGTTAATTGTTCTGTTGGTAATTGGGTGGGTTATGTAGACACTGAAAATTGACCTAGGCCTGCAAGCTCCATTTCTTGCCACTTTCATCCTAGCATAATTAAGATACTTAATTATGTTATACGGTCCATTTTCATCTATTAATTAAATAATTTTAATTATTTAATTAATTCATGTCTATTTATTCTATCCTGATCGATTAAATAAACTAATTGTGTCACTAATTTCTTCCTCTTCTTCAATAGTTAAATAAATTATTATTTATTTAATTATTTTGTCATCTTTCATCTATAGTTAAATAATTACCATCAATTATTTATCTATTCATGGTCCTTTAATTCTTCCATAGTTAAACAATTATTAAAATGATTTAACTATCCCATGCCACCTCTCCTAATTAAATAGTTAATCTAAATTAATTATTTAAGGTCTAATTTTCATCTCTCCAATTAAATGCTCCTCTTTTCATTTTCTCCAAATAAATAATTTGAATAAATAATTTATTTTCCACTTGTCCATTTCCTCCATTTTCGAATAAATAATTTAAAATAAATTATTTATGCACCACTTGGTCAAAGATGCCCTGTCATAATCCCCTATCATAACATTCATTTCTTGTCCTAGCCTACATGTCCCTGCATGTCCTTGCATGCCTGTCCTAGCCCGCATGTCTATCATGGCCTGCATGTCTTTCCATGTCTTCCTATCATGATTCCTCCAAGAATAGCATATTCTTGGTGCATCAATTCTGGACCATTGATCTTGGAATCTTTCTAGAAGATTAATCTCATCTGTCCATTCGAAATTGCCTTTTCTTATATAATGGAAATTTCAAATTCATTTTCTCTCTCTCTCTCTCAAACATTCAAGCGAACTTTTGATCTTCATTTTTACAACACATTTTCATGCATACTTAGAACTTCTCTTAGACACTTAGAGTCATCTTTGCATAGTAAAATCCTTCAACACTTGTGTAGGACATGGCATAGTCTTAAAGTTGCTCGAAGAATCTGAGGGCACTCTTCAACTTGCAGCAAGCTAGAAGGTGTAATAGAGATTAGCCATGGAGATTGAAGATTTGGGTAACTTTGTTTTATTTATTTTCATGTTTTCTCCTTTGCACTCCATTATCTCTTTGGATTTTTAGATTTACCAATTTTAACCTAATCAAACATAAATTTCCAGAGATACATTTGGTGAACCCGACGTGAATCTTACAATTTTGCAAAGAAATTGGTTTGTTTTCTTGTTTGTTTTTGTTGTTTTGTAGGTTACAGCCAAAAATTCCTACGAAATCCTGTCATCTTTTTTTGAGCACAGAAAAATGGGCACATAGAATCTTTAAAAATGATTATCTGGGTTTGGTAGGTCTTGTTCTTAGCTTTCTATAACTTTAAACGGTTTAAAATTTTGTTAAGATTTGAGAAAGTTATGACTGTTTTAGTATTTGTTATTTTTTAATCCAGCTTTCAAAACCCGCGTTTTCTTTTGCCTATAACATTTTTTTTGTGTAGAATCATGGAAAAATACTTTCTGGGTTTTGAAGATTTAATTTTCAGCTTTCCATGGATTCAGACAATTTAAAATTTTGTTAAGTTTTGAGAAAGTTATCGCTGTTTTAATTTGTTGTTGTCATTAAACTTTTTTCTTTTGAGTTACTAATCCGAGTTGGTAGCATGTGGCATTGGAATTTTTCGTGGGTCAAAGGCATATATTCAAACTACTGACATGTGATTTTGCAGCTACGTGTGTCGAAGATTTATCTCTCAAACCACTTGTTTACAATTTTTAATTTAGGAACATTTCCTTTGGTGCTCTAAAATGAACTCTGTTTGCAAGTGTTTGATTATGTTTGAACAAATGGTAGGTGATTATGCTCTCACCTTGTGAAAACTTGGTGATCATAAAACCAAACCCATTTTATCTATTATACACCCTTAAGACTTAGTAATCGAAGTATCATCTCCCCTTGCACTTTCAGGCGATCCTGGGTGTAAGAGAAACAGTTACTGGCTCTAGAACTTGGGTCTGCCTTGGTGGGAAAAAGTACTCACCCCAAGGCGACTTAGACTAACAAAGGAGTTTTTTGGCCAAGCTACCCCTGACTGGTATATAAATGTGAATCCTAAGGGAAAGTCTAGGGTTACGAGTGTGGATGTGTCATACAAACCAAGTAGTACTCCCCAAAACCCTATCGAGCTTAACCTCTTCAGGCTGGAGTGCCTCCTAAACAAAGCTTAATCTTGTGCACCATGTATGGCCACTCGAACAGGGGTCCTAAATTAAATTCCTTTGTGTAGTAGCCAAAAACCTTCTATTTGCTAGCGTAACACCGGTCAGTGTGAAGGCATCCACATCTTCAGAGTCTATAGTAGAGGTGATCAATCTGCCATGGGAGTTTCATGGGGGTTGGAAGCTTGGTTGGCCTGAGAAGAGAGTGCACTGTAAGGGGGAGTCTATGCAGCCAAGCTTCTGGATTCACACGCTACTGATATGCGGTTGGGAAAACCCACGTGGAATCTAGCGAATATTGTCCTGGCCTAACCATAGGATTGTGCTTGTCTTATGTGTGTTTGCATACACCAAAACATCATGCTTGTCAAGTGTTTTCTAGATTTTCAAAAAATATACACAACATTCACAAATCTGGACACAAAACCTTAGACAACTCAGACTTTTCAATAAAACATCAAAACAACAGTCTTAGCCTACTATGAAACATCTTCTTCCAGAAGTCTTCTGTCAAAACCAAATCATGAGATTTCTCAAATCTCTCATTCCTTGTATATTTTAGCTTGCATCTTACCATAGGGTCATCTTTGCAAATATTTAGCTTCATACTTAGGCTTCGCCATTTGCATTTTCAGTCATAAACCAAAAACTTAGGTCCTCATCTCATTTTGCATATTTTGGATTAGGACAACCTTACCTCACTTTGCAAAATCACGACTTTCAAAATTATGTTATCATTAGACTTAGACATCATTATCTCTTTTAGTCATTGCCCTTTTGTGAGATCCTTTTGACTCAAAAGTCTAGTTAGGAAGACTCACTTGTCATTTTGTCCTTGTCATTTAGTCCTTCAAACAAGTCCTTTGATATTCCAAAATTGAGACATAGATCAAACATAGGGTGGTTAGGCAACCTTCTTCCAAATCATTTTAGACCTCTGCATTTCCATACCTTAGACATTCAAATCATTTTAGTCCTCACCTTGCATATTTTTAAAATCCAAAATATTGTCATCATAGTCCTCATTTGGCATCTAGACTTTGCATTGGTCATTTCCTTAACCAACATTTTCACATTAGTCCTCACTGTCACCTTGGCATTTGACATGACATCTCTTAACAATTTATCACCTTGCATTAGTCATTTTCCTTAGGAAAACGTCATTATCACCTTGCATTGTAATCCTCCAAAAATAAAAAATAAAAATTGGTGTCATAACTTGTCATCTTAGTCTTCATTGTCCTTTGGCATTAGTCATTTTCTTTAGACAACATTGTCATATTGCATCTCTTATTGTCAAAAAATCCAAAAACATAGTCTTGCATTATCATCTCTTTGCATCGTCATCCTAGTCACCTTGGCTTTTGGCATACTTGCATTATCATCTCTTTGCATCGTCGTCCTAGTCACCTTGGCTTTTGGCATACTTGCATTATCACCTGGTTGCATTAGCATCATTTATCACACAAAAGGAAAAAAAAATAGACTAGTGTCATACTTGCATTGTCATCATCCTCATTTGAGCAATCCCCTTTTATGGTTGAGACTAGGCTTTAAAGACAGAGAGAACAAATGGAAAACTTTGGACAAGATTTCAATCCCAACATTGATAATAACACTTATGACACGAACCAACATTGGACTTTTTCTGACCCATTTTACAACATGAACATGCCATCTTCATCATGAAAACCTTCTAAACCATTCATACAAAGAGACCAAAATGGACGAGTATACGTAGAAGACTTAGAAGCTGCAATGCAAAATCCTGATATAGCCTCCTTTGTAGAAAAATTGGTCTTACGTGACCCTCAAAGGTATCTAGCCATGCTTTTGGACCAAGGGGCTAAGTTACCACGAGGCTTTGAGATAAATACTTTGGGACCTCCATCCGTCTACCCTCACCATCAACAGTCAATTAACATAAATCCTGCCATTAATTCACAACAAACATCCACTTATCACCCTTATCCTAACCTTGACAAGGGAAACCAACTGTCCACTAGTCCATTTCAAGTCTTCACGTCATATGCTAGTCCTTCACCTATCAATCTTGTCCAAGTCTACATGCCTTATCAACCATCTACCAACTCATGTCAAGTCTCCACATCATACCTTATTAATCCAGTCCAAGTCTCCATGTCCTATCCTAGTCCTTCATCCATTAATCCTTTTCAAGTCACCCCCTCACAAGCCACTTTTAGTCATGAAAATTCTATCATTGTCCAAAGTCAAATCCCATTGTCTAAACTTGAGGATACATGTCAAAATGAAAGCCCAAAGCATGACCGTATAATGTCACCCTCATGTCAAGAACAAGGTAGTCCACCCCATGACCCTATCTCAAATTCCATTCAAGAAGTCCTTCAAAACAATCATGACATCCAAAATATACCTATCCTTGACAATGATTCTATTCCCACTTATATCATCCATGACAACCCCATCTTTGACCAAGACCCTACCATTGACCAAGAAGTACAAAACAATCCACTCCGTGACCTTTACGCCATTTATAATCAAACACTTAATGACCCTATTCAAGCCCCAACTATTGACACTTTCCAAGATGAGACACCTGCCTCCATTGGACAGATAGATGATATTCCTCAAGAACAAGAGTCTTCCATTATGGACATATTTGCAAATGATCAAGCTATATTTGACTTCATTGGACTCCATGACACTGACCATAATGATGGCTTCAACATCGACATGGAAGCACCAATAGAATCATCTGAACCTGACATGTCAAAAGATCAGACCAAAGATATCACTCAGAAATATGGCCAACATGAGAATGAAGCTAAGACACTTTATCAACTAGGGTCATCTATCTTTGTCAGAGCAGGCTTTCTTGTAGACGAAAATATTCCAAGTGACAGTGTCCACATACATCATGATGGGTTAGCATCTTGCTTTCAAAACAATAAATATCCCATCACAAACAAAATCTGTCAGAGCATGCATTATCAAGGCAAGGGACTAGGCATACACAAGCAAGGCATTCAAGAACCAATATAGCTCCAGGAAAATTATAGACATCAAGGTCTTGGCTATTCTTCAATTAGCAAATTAAATAATGTCAGTGGAACCTCCTCGATACTGGGGGCAACCTTGTTAGATACAAACGTCAAAATAGAGTCCATGAGTGATCCTTGTCATAAGATTGCTGCCAACACCTTGTCCACCCACACCATAAACCATCATTCTCAACATCTTAAACCTTCCCTTTGGAACCAACAAAAACAAAAGTCTTACAAGGTCAAAAATCAAATGTCAAAGGCCATCGAACCAGACAAAAAGACAAGTGGACAAATGAAATTAAAATGGATCCCAAAGAAAAGTGGATCAAGCAAAGAAAATATGTCAAAAGAAAAAGTTAATCAAAATGTGGAGCCACAAGACAAGAGGACTCCCATATATAACACATGTCCACCTCCTTCAAATTGGTCATCAAGAAAGGCATCTAAAGGTGTTGGTTCCAAATTCCATCCCTCCAAAATCCGTCATCCATCATACCAAGTTTAGAAAATTAAAAGTGATTCATCCAAACGTCCAAACAACATTTCCATGTCTACCATCATCCATCATAATCCTACATCTCGCCTAAAGTCCAAAAATCCCATGTCACAAATCCATCGCATCATGGCAGCAACTTTTTATCACAAGGATTCTCATGGCACTTTATCGCGATGTGCGTATTCTGATAAGGCCAATTCTAGTATCAGAAAGGACCATGATGACATCAATCAACTGTATGCAAGTGCTATCCTTCTGACAAGCCAACTACTTCAGAAAGGACATTATTGGCATATCATGGTACCAGTCTCTACATCAACACAGTCAGTGGATTCAGAAGTCAGTGGTCATCTAAAGCATCCATGCTATCCAAAAATACAAAAAAAAAAAAAAAATTGAAAATTTAAAAAATCATCACCTTGATGAAAACCTAGCAAACAGGCATTTTGGTGACACAAAAAAAAAAGAAGAGAAAAATCAAAAAAGTCAAGAAAATAGTAAAGAGAAAAATTTCATCCAATGGTGAAAACCTGGCAAACAGGCGCTTTGGATAAGTACCATGGTGAAAACCTGGCAAACAGGCGCCATGTGTAGTCAGTCATTGTTGTGCCATCTACTATCACTCTACCTACATTTGTCCCTAATGAACATACTCTTTTCCAACATTCGTCATAACACTTCATCCTGATATCATGATATTTTTTTCCATGGCTGACAATGGTTGAAATCAAGTCTTGCATACTGTCAATTGTCCATGCTATTCATGCCTTTTCTTTACATTTCATTTTTCCCTGGCTCGTACTCAACTTGACTAGGGGAAAAAATTTATCATGAGACTGCAGTGGGTACTGCACATGATCCTAAAAATCAAAAAATGTCCTAAAAAAGACCTAAAAATAAAAAAATGTCCTGAAAAAAGACCTAAAATCAAAAAATGTCCTGAAAAAAGACCTAAAAATTAGAAAATGTCTTGAAAAAGACCTAAACATCATAAAATGTCCTGAAAAAAGACCTAAACATCAGAAAATGTCTTGAAAAAAGACCTAAACATTAGAAAATGTCTTGGAAAAAGACCTAAAAATCAAAAAATGTCTTGAAAAAAGACCTAAAAATCATAAAAATGTCTTGCAAAAAAAAACCTAAAAATTGAAAAACGTCATGAAGAAAACACAAAACTTCCAAAACGTAGTCATGTCAGTCAACATAGTCATGTCAATTCAAGTCTTGATTAGTCTTTTTCATTATCGAACTACGTTGTCTCTACGCATTTGCTACGTAGGCAAGACTCATGTTTGAGTCCCCGAGACATTAGGTCAGTCTTATTAGGTTGTCAAAATAAATCATGACTCAATCTTTGGTCAATAGGACAAAGTCATTGGTCGTGTCGAACTACGAGGTCTTTGAGTGCATGACGTAGGCAAGGCCATCTATCGATGGGCCCCCGAGGCCACACTAGATCAGTCCATTAGGGTTCATTGCACAATTTTTGCACACACATGAAATAGTCTTTAAATTTGAACGAAAAATCTACCCAAGTGAACTTCGACAATCTGTCAACGAAACATGACAATCATCTTGGCATATCAAAATCGGTCAATCTTAGTCAAATCTTGCTAACTGTTCATATGTGTCCTTCTGAAGGGTAGCCCGTCATTTAATCATGCCCTAGGATGTGTCCTTCCTAGGCATCGTCATCATCATCCAACATTTTGAGCAATCCTCTTGACATTTAAGGATTGCTCCTCTTGACATCAATGTTCTTTCAGATTTTTCCTTCTGAAGAACAACCCCTATCATTTATGCCTTAGGATGTGTCCTTCCTAGGAATCGTCACTGTCACCTGGCATTTTGAGGGATCCTCTTGACTTTTGGGGTTTTCTCCTCTTGACATCAACATTATTCAGGATGTGTCCTCCCTAAATTTGGCAATCTTCGACACTCGTCATCTTAGCATCTTCAAAACCTTGACACCCTGGCATCTCGACATCAAATCAGACATCTCGACATTAAAAAACTTGGCATCCAAAAACACTTGGCAAACACTTGGCACTTGTTTGTTGATTTTTCATCATGTTACTAGTTTTTCAGCGAGATCCCGACAACAGGATTTAGAGAAGCAGCGACATATCATGACATTTGTTTTACCTTTTGACACTCATGTTACTAGTTTCTCAACAATGTCTTGACTTCAGGATTTTGAAAAGCAGCGACGTATCATGATGATGGTTTTGGCTTTATTTTGTCCTTTTTGGAAATCATGTTGCTAGTTTCTTGAGGATGTCTTGGAAACAGGATTTAGAGAAGCAACAACATTTCATGATTTGTCCTTCTTGTCTTTTTCTGCTTGCGGTTGGTTATGACAAAAAGACTAGAGAAAATATGCCTTTTTGTATGAGTCATGATCATCCTTGTTTGTGACTGTTTAAGTCAAGTGATGGTATGACCTTGCACACCTTGATTTACATCATATCATGGTGTTTGTTGGCCATCACGATAATCTACCCAATGATGATTAAGAGCAACAATTAGTAGTCCTATGGCAATGTGTTGAAGGATCTTTTTCGTCTTACTAACATGCGTCTCCTTCTGTTTTGTCATCTTCCCTCGCCCATCTCATATAGGCATTGCATCCATATCATCATCCATATCTTTGGCACTGACATTTTTTTTTTATCTCTTCATATTCTAGTCTTCTCATCAATTTCGAGAGCACACCCGTGTTCTTGGAACCCATCTGTCCTCTCGAGGGAGCATACCGTAACCCTCCTCGTCATTCTTCCTCATCTTATTTTGCACTGGGGATATTTTTGACTTATTTTTCCTTGTCACAATGCGACAGGCTGCATTATGACAAAGAGGGGCAAAATGTAGACACTAAAAATTGACCTAGGCCTGCAAGCTCCATTTCTCGCCACTTTCATCCTAGCATAATTAAGTTACTTAATTATGTTATACGGTCTATTTTCATCTATTAATTAAATAATTTTAATTATTTAATTAATTCATGTCTATTTATTCTATCCTGATCGATTAAATAAACTAATTGTGTCACTAATTTCTTCCTCTTCTTCAATAGTTAAATAAATTATTATTTATTTAATTATTTTGTCATCTTTCATCTATAGTTAAATAATTACCATCAATTATTTATCTATTCATGATCCTTTAATTCTTCCATAGTTAAACAATTATTAAAATCATTTAACTATCCCATGCCACCTCTCCTAATTAAATAGTTAATCTAAATTAATTATTTAAGGTCTAATTTTCATCTCTCCATTTAATTAAATTAATAAATTTAATTAAATGCTCCTCTTTTCATTTTCTCCAAATAAATAATTTGAATAAATTATTTATTTTCCACTTGTTCATTTCCTCCATTTTCAAATAAATATTTAAAATAAATTATTTATGCACCACTTGGTCAAAGATGCCCTGTCATAATCCCCTGTCATAACATTCATTTTCTATCATAGCCTGCATGTCCCTGCATGTCCTTGCATGCCTGTCCTAGCCTGCATGTCTTTGCATGTCTTCCTGTCATGATTCCTCCAAGAATAGCATATTCTTGGTGCATCAATTTTGGGACATTGATCTTGGAATCTTTCTAGAAGATTAATCTCATCCGTCCATTCGAAACTGCCTTTTGCTATAAAATGGCAATTTCAAATTCATTTTCTCTCTCTCTCAAACATTCAGGCGCACTTTTGATCTTCATTTTCACAACACATTTTCATGGATACTTAGAACTTCTCTTAGGCACTTAGAGTCATCTTTGCATAGTAAAATCCTTCAACACTTGTGTAGGACATGGCATAGTCTTAAAGTTGCTTGAAGAATCTGAGGGCACTCTTCAACTTGCAGCAAGCTAGAAGGTGTAATGGAGGTTAGCCATGGAGATTGAAGATTTGGGTAACTTTGTTTTATTTATTTTCATGTTTTCTCCTTTGCACTCCATTATCTCTTTGGATTTTTAGATTTAGCAATTTTAACCTAATCAAACATAAATTTCTAGAGATACAGGTTATTCTATTGATAACCTTGTCGTGCTATTTGGACCTAATTTTGTGGTATATTAGATGTTTGCACATTATGTACAACCTTAGTTTCAACTACTCCATCATTGGTTACATTTTTGTTTTTCACCCATATCTTGGGTTTGTTATTTGAAGTAGAAGGTTGATCTTTTGGGTTGTAAAGTTTAATTGTTCCTCTTAGAACAAGGGATATTTTGATAAGTATACCCTTTTTAATGGTTTCCTCAAAATTATTTTGGCATAGTACTGTGAGGTTGTAATTGATATTTGGATGCACCTTGGAGATGAAGACATCAAAAAGTTGTTTCTCTAGAATGGGGCACTTGGTTTTTCTCACTTTATGCCTCCATCTTTGGAGGTACAAGGTGAATGCTTCCCATTGACTTTGCTTAATTTTATAGAGATATGTGATTGTTATGTCTTGTTCGATGTTATATGACAAGTGGGTGACAAACTTATTTGACAAATCATCAAAAATTTTGATACATGGTGGTAAACAAGAGAACCAATCTATAGTGAGCCCACTAAGGTTTTGTTGAAAAAGTCTCATCAAGTAGGTTTCCTTTTGTTGTAGTTCCATGCAAGTTACCAAAAACACTTGCACATGCTCAATTGGATTTTCCATCCCCCTATGCTTGTCAAATTTTGGTATTTTGAAGCCTTTGGGAAAGGTACCATGGATATATTTTGATCAAATGGATATGCACAAATGTCTTGGAGTGCAAAACTATTTTTGGGTTTTCTAATCTATATATTCGATATCTGTTGATTGAGTGTTTGGAGTTGCACATTTATGTCATTATTTTGTGTGCTTGTTTGAGGATGTTGGGTATTGTAGATCTGTTTTCCCATGATGTTTGTTTGATCGTAAACATGATATTGTGTGATCATGGGATTCTGGGGACCACATTCTACATAAGGTATGTGGGGTCCTTGTTGTGCATAAGGTATGTGAGTTCCTTGTTGTGTACCTTGATATTGACCTTGAGTTGCTCCTTGGTAGTAATTTTGCGGTCTTCCTTGTTGTTGTTGAGGATTTTGATTTTGGGTTTGTTGAAAAAAGTGTTGTCAGGTTTGGGGTGTAGTTTGATAGTTTATTTGTGGTACACCATGTTGATGTGGGTTTTGTTGAAGGCTACTTTGATGTTGCATTGATGATACACCTTGTTGTTGGGGATTTTGTTGAAGATTTCCTTGGTAATTCATTTGTGGCATACCTATTTGTTGTGAATTTTTTTGAAGGGTACCTTGATATTTCATTTTTATTGTGGTTGATTTGGTTGAAGGTTACCTTGGTAGTGCATTTGTGGCACACCTTGTTTTTGTGGTTGATTTGGTTGAAGGTTGCCTTGGTAGTTCGTTTGTGGCACACCTTGTTGTTGTGGTTGATTTGGTAGTTCATTTGTGGCACACATTGTTCTTTTGGATGATTTTGTTGAAGGTTTCCTTAGTAGTTAATTTGTGGCACATCTTGCTTTTGTGGTTGATTTGGTTGAATGTTTCCTTGGTAGTTTGTTTGTGGCACACATTGTTGTTGTTTCCTTGGTAGTTCATTTTTGTCACACCTTGTTTTTGTGGTTGATTTGGTTGAAGGTTTCCTTGGTAGTTTGTGGCACACCTTGTTGTGTTTGATGTTGTGGAAATTTCCCTTGTTGATTTTATATCTTTTTAGAAGGGTCAATGTAGGAAGTGTGTTGGGGCATGTACTGCCCTTGTGATGGGTTACTACCTTGCTGTTCCATTAGAATTTTCCCCATTTTTTTCATTGTGTTATGTTGTTGCATGTTTTGGGATGTATTTTCTTTATATTTTTGTGCCACATATGCTTGTTCAATTTGGGATGATTGCCTAAACAATGTGTTATACATGGGTTGTGTTTGATCATTATTTTGTGAAAATAATGGTGGTATGTTGGTATTCACAATTGGTTTTGGAATTTGTCTAACTACCATTTGATCTCTAAGTGGACTAAGGTTTGGATTATTTAGTATGTCCATGTTGAAGTCAATGGGTAGTTTTGCACCACTTTGTGCTAGTGTGAGGAAATATGAGTTAGCATTTCTTTCAAGCATCTTGTCCATGGGTTTTTGCATCTTAGGTTCTTGGGAGTATTCTAATAGCTTCTCCTCAATGAGTTTTTTATTACTATCATATTCTTCTATGATCACATCATTGGGATATGGATTTTGATTTTTCCTATCAATAATATTTTGGTGTTTAAGGTGTACTTCCTCTATCACTTGGTGCTTGGTTTGGTGTTTCCTTGAAGGAAGGTTCCTTTTGAGGAGTAGTAAGGTCACTTGTTTTATATCCCCATGGGTTGGTTTCCTCATTAGTGATGTTGGTTTTTGGTACGCTAGAGCTACTCTTATTTTCTTCCATCTTTTTTCTATGTTGGTATTTTTTGGTTGTGATAAAAAATTCCAAGACCTATGGGAAAATTTTTGTGATCACTTAACTATGGAATGGGCTGTTTATTTATTTTAGAATTTTATTTTTGGAAAGGTGTTTTTGGTAAGCTAAAATTTTCTATTGCCATGTGGGAGGTGGTAATACTGGCCTTCGAACTGTAAGATTAGCTCTTCATTCTTGTTTGTCTAGGATATTAGCCGTGTTTCTCCATTGAGCTAGTGTTTCCTTTTTATTAAACACAAAACTTCTCGAACTAATGATAATGTTGGTTTACTCGCCTTTAATTCATATGAGGTTTGGTTGTATAATGGGTGTCGTAAGATCTAGTTATTGAACTGGGGAAGTACAATGCCAAATGGTCATAAAGTGATGTTGGTGAATATTTTGGAAATGATGCTAACTTTGGGATTTGAAATTTTGAAAAAACTTGGATTGATATTTCACTTTGTTTTATAGAGGATATGTTTTTGAAGATATATTTGAACTAGCCTTGAGGTGCAAGAAAATGTTGATATCTTAGAAATCGAGAGTAAAGGAATAATCCAAGTTGTTTTTTGATTTTGAATCCTAAAACTAGGTTGGGTTGTTTGATTTAACAAATGGATATGGAATGATGTTGATATGAGGTGTTTTGGAAGTCTAACTATTTCATTCTCAAAGGGTAAAAATATTAACCAATTTAGGATCAGTTTCTAGTTTTCACCAAAAAATAAGGCAAAAGTGGCAATATTTACAACAATAGCATTTAATTTTAGGACAAGTGTGATAAAACTTAGAGCAATAGTGGTCTATGTTTTAGTTTGTGATTTGTAACAGAGAGCTCAATAGTGGTAAATTTTGTTAAAAGTGGTTTTGTTTGTGTCAATAGTGACAAGGTTTTCTATGACAACTACGGTAGATTTAGCAAAAGTAGCCTCTATTGCAAATTTTTTGACTCGTGAACAATGAATGCAAAAGTGTTAGTTTTGGTCAAAAGCGGCCAGATTTAGGTCAACTGTAGCTAAAAAAATAGGTCAGGTGCAACAATAATAAGATCAATAGTGGCAATGTTATGTCAACTATTTTCTATTTGTTAAAGGTGGCAAAGTTTTTGACAATCACTGTCGTAAACCAAAGAGCAATAGCAGCCAATTTTAGATCAACTACGATAAAGTTTACATTGATAGTGAAAAAAATAGCAACACTAGTGTCTTTTGTTTAATTTATTTTCCAGTTTCTATTTTGAAAGCAGTTTGGTCAAGTTTGTAATTTTTGAGGTCTTGGTTTTTCATATTTGTTTTTGAAAATTCTGGAAAGTGATACAACACAACACAACAATCAAAACAATTTGATGCTAAATGTTTATAGTTTAAGCAAGTTTCTTTCCACGAAAGCTCAAAGTTTGTGAAAATGAAGATACTAAAACTATAGTTCCAAATGTTGAATTTGGTCTAAAATATGACTTGAAATACAAGCCTAAATATTTGGAAACCTTTAGAGATATATTTGTTTAAGATATATTTTAAGGAGTGAAAATATAGGGCTCTTTTCAAAGGTATTCACTCTAAGTCCAAAGGGTTTGAAATTTGATAACCAAGTTCAATGTTTTTTGTTGTGTTCTTTTTAAATCAAGCAAAGTGTTTGATGTCCAAAGTAATGAATAATTTATGCAAGTTTGTGAAGAAAATCATTACATCTTAGAGATAGGAATGTTATTTTAGATGGAATTACCTCACGCCCTAAATGGATGATTTTAAATTCAACTTATGGAGAGTGTTTTAACTTAACCCTAAATCAGACTTGGTAAGTAACTTCTTAGAAGTAAATTTCGATGCACCACTTTCAAAGAATGTTTTGGATGATAAAAATAGGTGGCCACTACAATAAGGGTTCTTAATCACTGCTCAGGGGACCCAATGCCTGGCTAACATCCATTAAGCTACTAAAAGCTTTAACCATTCTTACTAGGGTCCCTATATACGCAAAGGTACCTCCTCATTCTGATTGGCACTATCGACCAAGTAATAACTGATTTGGTTTTGAAATTTAGTCGTGACCTAATTTATATAGCAACCTAAGTGAAAAATTGCTTTGAGTGGCCTTGAGTTCTCCAGCATGGGATGTATCTCAAAGGCAAGCCCCCTAAAGGTAATGCTTGAAATGAAACAAATGTGAAACTCAAAGTTCTTTTTGTCACCCAACATCACCAAAAGATGTGAGGGGAGATGATAGAAACTTAGCTTTCCAAACGTGGAAAACATGACATACAATTTGTAGTATTTATTCTTTTTAAGCCCCTCGAGTGGCACTACCCCAAAAAAATGAAGTGTGAACAAGATAGCAATTCACTTTTTATGTGCACCAAATTTGAAGTGTTCTGGATTTCAAGCAAGTAGATAGAAATGTGCAAATTGTGGACACTGAAATTGTACTCCCTTCTTGGAGAAAGTACAATCCTTGGTCTAATTTGGTCCTATTTTAGGTACCCTTGGATTAATCATCCTTTAAATCAGTATTTATAAGCCCCTAAGACTCATTATTTTGGAACTTGAGGCATATTCCACTTACAAATCATATGAATCCTTACAATTAAAATTTAAATTATTCAAATTTCAGAAAACCCACATCAAAAATCTCTTGTGGGACTAAGTCACCTAGGGTGGCGACTTAGTCCCTTTTGGGGGATTTTTCAATTTTGAGAAAGAAAATCACTGACCTAATTCAAATTTTTGATGATGTTATCTTGTGAGGTATAAATAATGATTAATTAGGTATTGATTCCTATGAATACAAGTTTTTAGGTCATTTATCATAACACCTAGCTATTTTCAACAAATAAATTCAAGAGTCAAGTATTGAATATATTTCACAAGATTCATTAGTCTATCTACAACAAAGTTGAAGCTTTAGGACATAATTCAAGGGTTTTTGCAATTCTTCAAGCTCACTTTTTATCCAAGATATTGTATTGCTTAGGGTTGATCATGGATTCCTATGGAGAGTCATGAAGAATTGTAGGTTGGGGAGATGCAACTAGCCATCAAGCCATGCCTAAGGACTTGTTTTCAAAGTGATTCCATCTTCCCTCTTCTCTTACTTTCAACCTAAGGAAACTTTGCATGTTATTAAAATTCATTTCTAATGTGATTTAGGGTCTCTTGGAATGAGTCTTTCATCATTCTAGTTTCATTTATGCATCTTATTCTTGCATGTTAAAATAGGGTTGCATCTTGCTTTAGATTTCCTAGTCTTAGATGCACTTAGGGCTAGGGTTTTGCTGCATATTTCATTATCTCTTTCAAGGTTTAAATACCAAATAGGGGTTTTACTAAGGAAAACCCCCATTAAAAACCAAATTATATTTTGTTTTGCAGGTGCTTTCATATAATCAGATTCAGATTTTAGTCAGAGAACAAAGTGTAGACCGCGAGCTACAGGTCCTACTTTCAAATTTTTTGAAATCTGAAAGTGGACTAAGTTTCCATCAGTGGTGTGTCCCACCAGAGGTATTTTCCAAATTATTTTGTAGATTCAAATACCCATTTCCTTCAAACTACTTTCTGCGAAAAAACCCTTATCTGGGACTAAGTCACCCAACTTGGCGTAAGTGTCCTAGTTGGCCAGAAAATTAGATTTTCTATAATTTCTGAGACATTTGTAGTCTTCATTCCAACCTCTATCAGTTTCTAGGTGCACTCTTTCTATTTGGCTTCTTTATCTTGTCTTATATTGCATCCAATCTATCTTTCTACAAATCACAGTGTGTTTTCAAACACCTTGCATTTTCTTAGTTTTGCATCCATAGTTTATATTCTTTATCAATTTACATCCTTAGGAATAATCTCCCTTGATATATTTCAATCTCCATTGCATTGGAATTGTTAGGTTCCCAAATCTGCACCATATTTGCTAAGCTTTTAAATGAACTCAGCAGATTTGGACTAACATGGGACTACTTTTAGGTTGTGGGTAACTTGTTTGAAAGAAGATCTTCGGATTATGGGCCAGCTTCCCCATTTGATGTCACATAACTATTAAAATTCTAAGATAAGGGTAAGGATTTGCATAAAATAAACCTAATGCTAAAAAGAACCTAAGGTGATGCACCAAAACAACCTAGACCTGTTAATAGCCTTACACATTCAAATTAATATCTCAAAGCTTTACTCACACAACTCACTTTCCAATGCAGTTCACATTAATAATTTATAAGGAGGTCTGTAATAGTTCTTTCAAAAGGAAAATAGATTTTCATAGTCAATAACACCACTAAACAACACAACTTATAACCTGTAAACATACATTTTCTGTTAAATGGATGCAAGAAACATGAGACAAGTTTGCAAGGAAAGATGAATTTTCACAAAAACAAAATGATCAACCATTAATGGCATACAATGAAACATGAAGAGAGAAGATAAAAATGCTCCAATTTATTAATTTAAAGTGCTTCCCGTATAATAGGTTTTGTTTGAGTTACAACATAGCTCCACGAAAATAATTCTAAGAAAATAAATCTATCCTCGTATTGGAAAAGAAAGATCTAACTCAAAATGTTCAAAATGAAAATACTCAAGCAAAACCACACCAAAACCCCTCACACAAGTTCCTCCAGAAGATTTTGGTTAGATACAATAGAAAAGGCCGAAAAGAACCTTCTAGAACTGCTCCAAATTGTCCTCCACATGAAGAAAAGATAAGCCAATTCAATATTCACACCAAAAATGTGAAAAAAATGCCTCCAAACAACTTCCCTTCCTCTAAAATGAGTCAAAATAGCATCCCACACATTCCTTGCCTCTGCAAGTCATCATTGGTCCTCATACAAGACTTGACCACATTCTCCATCATGCAATATGTTTGTTTTTTGAAATCACATGGATTTATAAAACATTAAAGATAATGACCTTGTTTAAGTGATTCATAAAACATCACTTAACAAGTCACTTTACAATTCAAGCACAAGATAAGGGACCCCACCATTAATATGTATTACATTTGCATTTAAAAGCAAACTGAAAGTGATTTTCAAATCACTTACATGATATCTCGAAAAGTTGGAAACAAATGCAAGACATAATATTCTTTCTAGAAGCCTTAAAAAATTTCTAAGGCACTTGACTATATCAACCTATCACACTTTGCATTTTACTGACACATGGAAATACATATGTTTGCAGAGGCATCATAGTCTCCAAAATACCTAGCCAAAAGGTCGATCTCCAAATTCCTTTGAAAGCATATTCCAAGTCATATGATGTTGGGGAACCACAAGGCATCACATTCATTGCATCACACACTCCATATGTGTTGTTGAGGACTTATCATAAGTTGAAATAAAGGGAAAAAAACCTTAAGGCATAAAATTCCTAGGTGCATAGGCCAAGTTTCGACCCCCATTGCATTTACCACATGTTTTGATTTTTAAAACATGGGATAAAAAATCCCATCGACACTCAAACAAGGTCAAACCCTAATCAACAAAGATACTGACCATGAGGAAGAAAACATCATTTTGTCAGTGAAGAAAATCTAGAACACTCTACCACCATGGGGTTTGAAGAAGACATAGAAAATGATGATTCTCTTGGTTGATTCTTAACAATTTTTTGATAAAAATGCATGGAACAACAGGTAAATTGTGAATGTCGCACAAAATTTGAATTTTCCACCCTTTTTAGATGCCATCTCATGCATTTCGAGCGCAGCTTGTAGCATTTCCTAACCACTTTGTGTGCCATTTTTCTCTTATGTTGTTGCTCTCCTCCATCAGCCACCATGATCAAGTTTGATTGAAGCTTGATAGGAAGTTTTAAGTGACAAAACCCTGCACATTCCAATGCTTGAGTTCGGGTAAGCTCCCAATTGACCTCTGTATTGACTTTTTCCTCCTTTATTCAGCAAGAAAAGCTCAAATGGAAGCCTTTTAAAATCTTTCATTTTGTTTCAAACTCTCATGATAGCATTTTAAAATCTTCATTATTCTACAATTTTGAATAAACTTAGCTCTTTTTTGTTGTTTTCATGAAAAGAATAACTCATTGGCCATGGCTATGAACAAAAAAAGTGTGTATTTTATGTATGTTAGCTTCACTTTTCAAAACCCTCATTCCATCTTTTGATTTTTTCTTGTATTTCAAAATTTTTAACAACCCAGATGGGTTTCTTGGAATGTAGAAGGAAAGGACTTGTTGTGGGCTTGGCCTCCATTTTTGCAAACTCAGTTTTTTTGTATTTACAATTTCTGCTTCATTTTCACCATAATTGTAAAACCCCTATTGGGGTTTCTTGTAGCATAATATTTCTATGAATATGCAACTGCTTTTAAAATAACCCAAGTGGGTTTCTTGATTTCTTGAAGAAATTCAGATTTTCTTGTAGAAATACAAACGGTTTTTGTAAATACGTTCTATTTTCTATAATCTATAGCAATGTTGTTCCATTTCTTGAAACCCCAGGTGGGTTTTCCACATTTTGCAGAAAAAGATCAATTTTAACCACGGCCTATCATAATACATGAAATGACTTTCATTTTTTCTTACTCCTGTAGGAAATTCTCCATTTGTCATTTCTATATCAGATTTTCATGGTGAACCCATATGGGTAGTTTTTCAATTTGACAAGCAACTTCAAATTTTGTAGCAAAAAATGATTCAGTGTCATTGCATAGTGTGGGTACAATGAAAGCCCCAACTTGTAGCAAAATGTGCCTTTTTTTAGTGAGCATCTAAATTGGTTTTGCAATGCACTTCCTTTCTGTAGAATGTCTTTAAAACACATAACCCCAAAGTGGGTTTTTCACTGTGAATAACTTTTGCATTTCCTTTTCTATTTAAAAGCACCATATTCCTCTTTTAATGATCCTTCCTCATGTTGTTAAACACTCATGGTAACCTCCTTTTAGCTTCAGACACTTGACAAAACATTACCGTATGCAACTTTGGAACATGATAAATATAATGGATTAGATCATGATTCATTCATGCTTGACTGTCCTTCGAGTGCATAGGAAAAATGAAGGCAAATATGTAGCTTATTGTCCTCATTGTAGTAGATGTTCACAATGTTTGAACTTTAAACTATGCTTTTCACTTACTAATGATGCTCATTATGAAATGAATCATGAATGTAGACTTGCATTAGAATGCAAGAAACCAATAATGAAATGCACTCCCTCTACTGGGTTCCTTTCTCCTTTGACTTCTCTTTAACATGAAAACATTACCATTAAGCATGATTTGTGACTAATCACTTAAGGCAGGTCTACTAGTTGTTCATAAACATTGGACTATGATACTAGTCATGTCCTCCTTTTTTTCCTACCTATGCAACTTGAAATGTTAATGTGTGTGGCCACCCCTCATGAATCTTTCATGATGATAATTGCCCTTATTTTGTCTCATCACTGTAATTTGTCTTTTGTTGTCATGGATTTTGATGTGGATGCATGTTGTCATAATGATGAAAGCCACTTCAACTCCTACCATTTTGTGACTTTCCTTGTTGACTATCTCTAGGTTGTTTATTCTCTTTATACCTTGTTGTGCACTCTTTGTAGTTGACCTAACACTAACATGAATGCTCTTCTCATTGTGAAATGCTTGGTAGATTGATCTACCTCTTCAGGCTCTCAAAACCAATGCTCCTTGCATTACTCTTCCTCCACACTAGAGGTCTATGACTGGGTGGATGATGTTTTACCAGGATCTCTATCACTGCCGTTGATTCTCTACATTTTTCATTGCTTAATGCCTTTCTTCTAGGTTTCATGATTCATGTTAGCATGATATTTTATTAATTAATGTGAGGCTGCTCCTTTCATTGCATGGCTATCCATAAGACATCATTTATTTCAGTGCTTTCCTTTTCTCTATGCTTAGAGGAATTATTTCCAAAGGAAACCATTTGGCAACCTGCTCACTCATTGACATAAGTTGATAGCCCAGTATAGTGAGTAGAGGACCCCTATTCTTTGTGTTATGGCATAGCAATTGTATCTTGAGTACATCATATGAGGGTTCCAATGTTTTCATTGAACTCTTGCAATGGCATGTTTATAATTGGCATATTATTTGTGTCAACTAGAGTTGATGTTTCTTATGTTTTTTCCTTTTGAACCTTTCCTTAAACCATCATGCAATGAATGTTATCTAGCAACTTGTTTGTATAATGCTTGATTGAGAAGGCCTTGAATAGAGCCTTGTGCAACTTCAGATTTTGTTTTTTTTGCTGTCCTGTTTGACATGCTTGGAATGCTTTCTAGCTTATCATATTCCCAATCTAGAAGACATCATATAACTTAATTTATCTCACTTATGAGGGAAGCAAGTCATGAATACTTTGACTTTCTCCTTTCACTCTTTCAGGCCATGTTTCTTTACCATGAAAACAATTATGCCCTATTTTAAGTACTCCCCCATACTTGTCAACTTGTAATTTCACTGATGTATATGCAACTCATCTTTTTTGTTGGTTGGTTGTACTCTTTATTTTATGGCTCATATCATAGTTCATTATTCACTACCAAAGTGAAACATGACTCATTTGCTCCATTTTTTGAATGTAGTAACTACCCCTACTATCATGTAGCATACATTTATTACTGTTTTCCTTCATGAGACCATTGTAGCATGCATTGTTTACTATCCTTATCAATGACAATGACCTTCACTTATTAAATTCATTTTCACAAGTACACCTATGATTGAGCAATATCAATTCCATTTGCCTCCTATAGCTCTTGCAAAGGTGTTGTACTTTCTACTTGTATCATGACCTTGACTCAACCATTGATCTCTGTCTAGTTATGTGTAATAAATACACACTATCTCCTAATTTTAATTTTATTGGACAACCAGATGTCACATATGTGGGTGACCTGAAAGGTTAGTTTCCTATGTTATATGTGGCTTCCCAATAGGGATACAGTGAGAGCGAATGAAAACATCTTGGAATGCTTCCTCATTTTTTAAGAGATGCATAATTGAACTTGATGCATCTATGAAGTCACTTACTTCCTTCATAAAAAGATTAGGGATCTTGTTAAGAAGATTAAAGGACATATCAGCAAAATATGCTGGATCTTTTGAATTTGATAATGAAAGTTGATCAACTGGTGTGATTCCATATCGATTTAATGCACTGATAATAGATAAATCTTTGATCAAGTTGCTCAATTTCCTTTTTTTTCAAAGCATGTTGAGCTCTACCCTTGTGGGAACCACATTTAACCCACATGTTGTATTTAATCTGAATTAGAACAGTCACCAGACTTGTCCTAAATCTGCACATGAAGCAAACAATTAGAAAATAAATGCATATGTTGGATGTGTTTGATGACTTTACTATTTCCCAGGACATCCAAGGTTTGCATGCTTATTTTATGCACTTATGGATCAATTTATACATGCATAGGTAGGTGTGTATTTAAGGATTAAGATCTTTCATTGATTAGAGCATCACCCTAATATCATTGTCTTTTTAGATGCAGGAACTAGGAGCACTACGAAGCTGGGGAGGAAACAATCAGCTTGGGGCAACAACAATAGGGAAATCGGGCAACTTTGTAACCAGTGATTCTCAAGCAATGACTAGTCTTCATTCTGATATGCACATTCATTTGTTTCTTTTTACTTATTCATGTATCAATTGCTTCATATTTTTATTGAATAAGTTAGTCCCTTGGGTTGTGAGGGACATGTACACTTCATTATTATCAATAAAAGATCACATTTGTATACATATGATTCTTTTTTCTCATGTGCTATAATTGCAACATTGAAATGACAAAATGTAAATTGAAATGAACAAGACAAAAGAATAAACACTAAACCTAATTTCAGCCGAAAGCTAAAAATTAGGTAACATTTTTGGCAACATCTACTATATGTTTTCCTACTAAACATGAGACCTGTTGCCTAAGCTTATCCATTGGGCATGGGATCACTCAAAAAACTAACACCAGGGTAAGTGCACCAAGATGGTCGCACTTTTGTGGCCAAACAAGAAAAAAACAAGCCATAACGCATTCGCGTTATGTCTTTTTAAAAAAAGGCGCAAATCCAGTTTTAGTGCAATAAATAACACGAGCGCGTTATTTAATCCTAAACGGACATATCTCTACTGGTTAATAACGCGCTCGTGTTATGATAAATTTGGCTTTTTAAAGCTTTAGATGGTACATTTATAGGGTAGAGGATTAAGGGTACTAGGGAGAGAGCTAGAGGGATTGAGTGAGAGAGAGGGAGATACTTCAGAGAGAGAGGAAGGGAGTGAGAGAGAGATATACCCTCTCTCACCCTCTCCAACCCTCTCCCACCCTCTCCCATCCTCTCCCGCTCTCTCCCACCTTATCCCACACTTTGCAA
>VDFB02075321.1:194481684-194493639 GCA_007258455.2 Sequoia sempervirens
TGTAATTTTTCACTTTCTAACAGTGTTAAGCCTTTTCCATCCATATTTATTTTGTTTTACGTATGTCGTTTTCTTCAAAAAGTAGTGTTTGGTATTTTAGGTTATAAATTAACCGTTCATCAAAATTTGAAATAAATTACATTTTAGAAACTAGGATCATCTACAATTTAAAAAAAATAAAATTTTAAAAAAATCTATTAGTTTCAAAAAGTGGGAGCACGGCCAAAATTCTGCTTTTTAGGAAGTGCCCACTTAGAAAATTAATAAAAAATCAAATATTCATTAAAAAATTATCATAAAATATCCAGTCCTTACTACATACTATTATCTAACTTCTGACAGGAGCGATTTTAAAAATACTACAAAAAAGTCCACCGTGCTCGGGTCACACAAGAGTTGCTATGTTATGTTTTTCTGACAGAAACAATAGCAATTTGTGTGTGTCCCTCTTTTGAACCCCTTAATGTCAACCATTTTCAAAATAAATTAGTAGTTTAGAAAGTAGACTCGAAGCATTGCGGTCCTTGTTTTTGTTCCATCAAGAAATTTTGAGTGTAGCTATCCTCAATTTCACGTCCAAGGTCAATATTTCCTGATTTCAGAAAAAAAGTGGCCACTTAAGCCCCTTTTTTGGGAACCATCTTGGTGCACTTACCCACCACTTGAAAACAACATTGAAATTTTTTGTAACTCATTAAACTAGCAAGAGACACTTTGAAAACCAAGAAAAACTAGTAATGTAGAATGAAAACTGCCACCTAATTATGTAAAAAAACACTTAGGGAAAACTGAAAAACATTTAAATAATGTGCATAAACACTTAGAGGAAACAAAACCTACTCTAATATGTACAAAATAGTTTTAGATCATACCTCAAAACAAAGTTTGAGGTGTATCCCATTGATTGAGATAAGAAAAGCTTCTCCATCCATTGATGACAGTTGAAAAGCGTTGTGCTCTTTACGCTCGGTAATGACAAATGGGCTACTCCACCTGCTATCGAACTTAGTATGCTTTCCAGGATTGCTATTTAACTCATCCTATTTGAGAAAAACATCTCCCTCTTTAAACACCCTAGGTGTTGCTCTTTTATCAAACACCCTCTTTATTTGGAGTTGATGTAGTTCCATTATTTTCATGGCCCTATCTCTGGTTTCATCTAGCTCCATGAGCTATGCATATCGGACAACCATTGGGTCCTCTTCTTTAAACATTTCAAGTTGGTTCATTATGTCAAGAGCTGGAAGCTCAATTGATAAAGGAAACCTTTCCTCCTTACCATATACCAACATATAAGGGGGGTTTCCAATGGATTTCTTTGGTGTTATTCTATCTTCCCATAAGGAAGATTTTAACTTGATATGCCAAGTTCTTTGGTTATCTTCCAAAATCCTTTTGATGATTCTAATCAGATTCTTATTGGTTGACATAGCCAAACCATTACCTTGAGGGTAATAATTTGATGAGGTATTCAGATGAATACCATCTTTTACAACCCAATCACTTACTCTTAACTGAACAAATTCCAAAGCATTATTAGAAATGATTGACTAAGGTACCCCAAATCTGGTTACTAAATCATCATAAAAGTTTAAAACAACACTTTCATTGGCTTCTTTCAAAGCCACTTCTTCAGTCCATCATGTGAAATAATCGGTTGCAATAAGTACCCACCTGTGACCTGCACTTGAAGGTGTGTTAATGGAACCTATTAAATCAATGCCCCATCTCATGAAGGGTTGTTCTACTTGAATGGGCTGCAATGGTAAAGCTAGCAGCCTCTCTTTGCCTGCAAAAATGGCACATTTTACACACTTCTTGGCCCAAGCATGGGCATCCTTAAATAAGCTCGACCAATAATAGCTAGTGTATACGCATAAAAATGGTCATGTCTATAATCTTGGCTATTAATTAAATATTTATTATTTAATTAAATTTTCCTAAAGTCCTCTACATATGATTAAATTTAGTTAATTTAATTATATTGTTCATTCATCTTATTTTTTCTTCCATAATTAAATAAATTTATTTTATTTAATTATTTTCATACATCCACTTAATTAATTAAATAAATACATTTTATTTATTTAAATTAATTATCATTGTTTAAATTTAAATTAAATCTTTTGATTTAATTAAATTTAAAAATCTCTTTTTCCTCTATTTTAAATTTCTTCTTCTAATTAATTAAATGTTTCATTTAATTAATTTCATAAAAGTGATTTAATTAAAGGATCTTATGCTTTCTTTCTAAAAACACAATTAGATATTTTATTTGATTGTGAAATCTTCTCATATCATAATTAAATATTTTATTTAAAATGATATCTTCTGCTTTCTTCAAAAATCTTGATTAAAGCTTTCTTCTTATCACCAACTTTCTTCTGCTTTTAAAAGCTTAATTAAATATTTTATTTAATTAAGAAAAGCTGAATGTCATCCACAAATAAATAATTGAATTTTTAATTCATTATTTATCAGCTTTAAATCTTTCTTTTATTCTTTAAAAAAAAAGATGATTTCTTATCTTCTTATCTTCTTCTCTTTCGTAAAAATAGAAAAATCTTGTTTTCAAGTTTTCTTCTATTTTCTCTTCAGTTTCATCTTTCTTCAGCCATTCGATCTGCCAGGAATTATCACAACCCTCAAATCAAGACAGCCAATCAAAATCATTCAAAATACTCTATAAATACCTATGTGAATCCAAGCATTGATAATAGGCAATTAATTAGAGTTCATGCATTTAATCCATTTAGTATTCATTTATCATAGCATCATGGTTATTTCAAGCATATTAGTCTTATTCCATATCATAGCTTAAATCTTGCATCATGCATCACATTTGAATCTCGTTCTTTAGGAAGACAGTTTGTTGAGCCTAGCCTACAATCTGAGAACAAAAGTTGGAATCGACAAAAACACTAAAGATAGAGGACGATAGGACGACAATCGAAACAAGATATTGAGTTTGCATTTACTTACTTTTTTTTCTCTGTTTTGATACAATGTCTTATCGGTGTGCTTAAATAGTATTTTATTTCAATTCATTTACGCATATTATTTTTGTGGATTTCATCACCTCAACGCGACTCATTTAAAGGTAGTGAAAGGTTCACCAGGTTTTTGCGCAACTTTGCAAAGATCGATCATGGTGATTTGGTGTTGAATGTTGTAGGCGTATTGTGCTATGAACAAATTGATCAATTCCTCGAATGTTTGAACAGGAGGTGTAATCTTAGATAACCATTCCATAGAGTTAACTCCAAGGCTCCGAGGGAATAATCGCAATAAATAAGTATCCTCGTGGGAAAATTCTAATGTCATGTTTCGAAAGTCTCTAACGTGGTCAATTGGATCCGATTTCCCATTATAACGATCAAATTTGGGAATTTCACAATGTTTAGGAAATGGAATCATGTTGAGACTTCTATCAAAAGGATAAGGACATATGTCATCAAGAGTTTATTTCTTTGTTGTGGTCCCTCCTTGTAACTCTTTGATCTATCCTTGGAGTGCCTTAAACTGTTGTGTAAGAGTAGTAAAATCAGATGGGGATGTTTCTTCTTCTTTGCTCTTTAACTTCTCAGTATCAAAATCCTTAGGCAATTTAGCTCCTTGATTAGCTAAGAAGAGAAAATACTTTTCTTTGTCACGTTGAAGAATCTTTTCAAGGGCTTTAAGAAACTTGGGGTCTTGTTCAGCCTCTCTAATATGAAGTTCTTGCTCATCATCACTATCTATGGGAGTTTTGTTCATGTCTTTGTTCTTATGAGACGAAATTTCCTCTCTATCAGCCATATTGTCATCACTGAAAAGAGGATTGTGACTCACATTAAAAAGAGGACTATCACGTTCACCTTCTTCTTGAATGTTGTGGGTGGGAGTTTCTTGTTGAGATGTTTTTCCTAGTTTGTTGTGTTGAGATCTTGTAAAAACAAGCATATGTAAGAAATCCTAGGATATGATCAAAGGTTACTGAAGGATTTGACTAGGATGCGTTGAGTATTCAATTGAAGGTTGTGGTATATTCTCAAACTCAAGAGCTTGATCAAGATTGTGATGTTGAGATAATGCTAATCTTTGATAATAAGCTTGAGTAGCCAAAGGTTCCACAGCGTAATCATTAGTGAATCCTCTAATGTAGTCTTGGTATCTATGGAGAAATGTGTGATAATGGAATAAGACGTGTCGACTCTTATACAAAAATTCTCTGCGGTCTAAGGTTTCTTTGTAACTTAAGTTCGTTTTGGGCTTCTTGATCCTATTGAAGACTGATTTCTTGGTGAACTTGGTTGATTTCCACTTTCTCAACATGGGAGAGAAATCTCAGAGATTCGGGTCTGTGTAAAAATTTTGACAGAAATTCAGAAGCGCTATTCTGTTTCCTAAATGCACTGCAGAAAGAGGTATATGCGCTGGAGAAAGAGTCAAATGCACTGCAGAATACCTCAAATGCGCAGAAAAAGAGCACAGATGCACTAAAACAGTTCCTAAATGCGCTGAAAAATGTCTCAAATGCGCTGAACCAGCCAGTGGATGTGCCAGAACAGAGTCTAAATGCGTGCAGTTTTTCCTATATGTGCTAAAACAGTTTTCTAAAGACAGTTTTTGACCAGTTTCAGCTGAAGTTTTTCATGTTCGTTTTGGATGATCCTTTATCTAAATTAATGTTCTTGAAAAACACAGCAAACAGTCTGATTTAAGTTGATCGTAACCAAGCACAGAATAAGACAAAGCACAACCTAGGTTAGGCCAGGACAATATCCGCTAGATTCCACGTAACCACATATCTGTAGCGTGTGAATTCAGAAGCTTGGCTGCACGGGCTCCCCCTTACAGTGCACTCTCTTCTCAGGCCAACCAAGCTTCCAACCCCCATGAAACTCCCATGGTGAGCTGATCACCTCTACTACAAACTACGAAAGTGTGGATGCCTTCACACCGACCGGTGCTGCGCTAGCAAATAGAAGGATTTTGGCTTACTACACAAGAGTTTTTAGTTCGGGACCCCCGTTCGAGTGGCCATACATGGGGCAAGAGATTAATCACCATTAAGGTGGCACTCCAGCCTGAAGAGGTTAAGCTCAACAGGGTTTAAGGGAGTACTACTCCGTCCGTATGACACATCCACACAAGCAACCTTAGGTTTTCCCTTAAGGTTTACATTTATATACCGGTCGGGGGTAGCTTGGCCTTAGCTCCATTGCCAGTTTGAGTCGCGTTGAGGTGATGAAATACAAAAAAATCAAAAATGTCATAGGGTGAAAACCTGGCAAACAGGCAGTCTACTGATAGAAAAATACAAAAAAATCAAAAAAAAGGTCATAGGGTCAAAACCTGGCAAACAGGCAGTTTATTGACAGAAAAATACAAAAATAAAAAATAAAAAAAAATCAAAAGGAAATCAGAAAAATGCAATAAATACAGAAAGTGAAAATCTGGCAAACAGACGCTATCTGTACCTCTCCATCTATTAGTTCCTGTTTTGCACTTTGGCTTTTTAGCTTTTCTTATTTCTGCATCCTTTTCTACATCTTAGGGTTATAATCACATCATCCTGCCATCATTTTTCCTAGAGTGATAAAATGTCTTACCATGGCTTGACTATTGTACATATTCCTTTCCGCAAGTTGTGTCAATAAACGGGGCAAAAACTCAACTAGGGGCACTTCACTTTCAGAGCATACTAACACAGCTAGACTAGGACATAGGATCCGATCATGCCAACAATCAACTCACGCGAAACATTATTCGATCATCAAGCCTTATCATGAAACACTTTTCAACAGATACCATATCATTGTCTATTGGATGATCCAAAAATTTGAATAATGTATGAAATAACAGTATTACATATTTGACCAAAGGTTGTTTGATTTTTGATATCATTACTCTGGAGCACACTCAATGATGTACTGAACTAGAGTGGCAAAGAACGAGAATGATTTTTCTTTGTCTGCTATCATGAGATTAACGGCCAATCTGATGCAAATATGTCACAGGACATGATGACCAAAGCAATATCATCGATGACAGTTCCACATTTGCATCAGAAAGGTGGTTAATCTTTGTCTGTTTATGCAAGAAATGCTCAGGTCATCTCGGTTCAATTATACCTCGATGCTTGTGTTCGCTTGCTATATCAAAATTCATGAAAGTTGTACTCTAGTCATCATTGGCGTTAATTTCCCCTCTGATGCTTGTACATACTTCCAACATTCTAAAACATTCTATGATGATTCAAGCAGGCTTATAACAGGCTCAACAAACTGGTTAGTTTCATTTAGTTGCATATTTATTAGATCATTGTATATATCTGCATATTGGATTCACCTCAATATTTTGAAAAGTGGAATGAAAGCATTGACGGTTGTCATGTAGTTCTGAGCTTTTTGTGGAGGAAATTTGGACAGTTGATTCAATTTTCCCATTTATCAATTCATCATTTCATTCATTTTATCACTTCATTTTTATCATTATCATTTATCCTTCATTCTCATTTATCAATTCATCATTTCATTCTTTTTATCACTTTATTTTTATCATTATCATTTATCCTTCATTCTCATTTATCATTTATCATTTCATTCATTTTATCACTTCATCTTTATCATTATCATTTATCATTTCATTCATTTTATCACTTCATTTTTTATCATTATCATTTATCCTTCATTCTCATTTATCATGTATCATTTCATTCATTTTATTTTATCATTCATTTCATATTCATCATTTTCATAATCATTTTACCATGTCATTCATTCATTTTTTTTATCATCATCAATTTATCATGTCATTAATTCATTTTTTTCATTATCATCACTATCATTTATCATTATCGTTATTATTACCATTTTCATTTTATCATTTTATCATTTTATCATTATCAATTATCATTTGTTACTTGTCATCATCATCTCATTATCATCACATTACCATTACCACATATATCATTATCATCATTAGTATCACATTCACTATCTATCATTTTCATTTCATATTATCCACCTATGCATTTGCACCAAAAATTCAACAAATCAACAAACTCATATCTACATCATCACAAATCATTACATCAACATCATCCATTTGCATCATATCATTAAATCATCCTGCATCATAAGATTAGTCCGCAAATATAATAAAAACATATCCAAAATTCATCTCATATCGTACATGCATAAAGGTAACATCCATATCACATCACAAAATGCATAAACATATCATCATCAAAAACATCGCCACTGCATATCATCGCTCATCAAAATAATACAAGTGTCCAATGTCCAATGAAACTAAAAATTTCAAAACTTAATACATGAGACATGATCAAAACTCAATACACATAATAAATCGGTCCCAAACGGCTAACTGGTGGATGCCCCTGAAGGCCCTGGTTCGGAAGGAGGCGGCCTGCCACTAGTCCGTGCATCAGGATCCCGTCGAGGCCCTATAACCTCTCTACCATGTGTCGATGTCCGTGATCGGGTCCTCGTCCTGCTGTGAGATCGGGGGTAAGGCTCTCGACGCTCTGGAGGACACAACTCCTCATATCAAACTCTGTAGTACTCGGCCTCTCTGGCTGCCTCAAATCCCTCGGCAATGGCCTCCTGTAATGAGGTACTCTCTACGGTACCCATAAGCCTCTGAGCCACACCCTCGGCCTCCAGTGCCCACCGTCTAAGGGCATCCCTCTCTGCTACTATCTGTACCTGTACTTGTGCCTGTGTTTGGGCCTGTGCAAGCTATGCCTGTAACTACACTATAACACTCTGAGCCTGAGCTAACTGACTTTGTAGTTGTTCCTGCTGCCCCTAAAAGGTCTGCACCTGACCCTCCAGTGCATCTATCTGTGCCTGCTGAGACGAGGATGACACCCTAATCACTATCCGTGGTCTACCACCGGATCTGGCTCTCCGAAGAATCTGTGCTCTGCCCAGACTGTCCAACCTCTGCTGCCTCTCCTCATCTCCATCATCCCCATCATCCCTGTCATCCAAACTGTCCTCCTCTCCTCCACCTCCGCTCTCCTCTCCTCCATCTCCGCTCTCCTCACTTTCCTCTCCCTCCTCCTCTCCCCCGCCCATAGCCTGCTCTCCACCGGCCATATCCCCCTGTATCCCTGCCCCTGGCTGTGGTGCTACCCCAATCGCCCATGGCTCATCTGGCACTGTAAATCGTGGAAATGGATGCGTATGAAAATACTGTGCATAATCATCTGTCATCCCTACATCCTGCACCTCTGGCCTGTCAGTCCATACCTCGAGCTGTAAGGTGGAATACTCTATATAGGCTGCCTGATATCCAATGCATGGTCCCCAACCTGGATCCCCCTTGCGCCGCCCATAATGAGCAATGCCCTGGGGCATCCCCTGTGTGAATCCAAATTGTCTCAGCACTCGTAATGCCAAAAAACTCTCAATGATAAAGGGGGTCTGCCCTATCATATATCACGGCCTGCAGACAAATGGCATCTCCAAGTGATTAGTCGCCCATGCCTCACAGTCTGTGTAGGGTCTCCATATCACTGCATCGATGTCATCCAAAACCCGTCGCCAATACTCTACCTTGCCCAGCTTCTACTGGACAACTGCACCAGAATATGCATACACATAGGGCCTCCCTGCTGGCCTATCTCTTGTGTAAAGTGGTCTCGTTCAACTGTAATGTGCTCCCACGCCCAGATCTGTAGCAGCGTCACCCCACTCGCCAAGCTAGTGGATCCTCTGTATACAACCTGATGGAGATCATGATACATGTCGGCCAAGACCCAGTTCCCCCAGGAAAACCTCCATGGCTGTGTGATCATCCACTCCAGCATCCTACCCCAACCAACTGCGAATCCCTTCGACCGATGGTCTGGTCCAAGGAAGCCTCCGACAAATGCAGCCAACACAACTAATAAAGCTGGATACCTACTAAAATCCTCCCAGTCTATCCAATAACCACATATGCTCGGATCGCCACATATCCGCTGTAATGCCTCGGTACCACCAATCTCCTTGTGGTCATAAACCACAAGGGCACCAACAACTGGAATCCAAAGAATCTTGTATACATCCTCGGGCATAACACTCATCTCACCCGTTGGCAGGTGAAAGGTGTTATGCTCCGAATGCCATCTCTCTTCCAAAGCGGTCAATAGCCCCTTGTTGGCCCGAATACCTCACGGCATGGCCAACAAAGGTCCCAATCCACAATCCACTATCAACTGTAACTCGGCAGGGGTAAGCTCTCCTATCCGCTCCCAACATAATGGGAACCGCTCTCTAATATGGAGGCTTTTAAAAGCCTCCTATTTTGTTTGATCATCACAAGGACACATCAAATCAGACTCATATCATGTGATCTATCTAGCCAACAAAACATATCAATGACCCATATCAAGTGCTACATCTATCTATCTACATGTCAAATCAATCTACTCTATCATTATTTACTATTTGTTTTTCTTTTCAGGAAAGCAAATTTATCAACACACGAATCATTTCCTATTTGTACTTCAATCATGAATGCAAATTTATATCCTCATTTTACTATTTGGTTTCTATCACAGAAAGCAAATTTATCAAACATCTACTCTTTGTTTTTCAATCGCGAGAAGCAAAGTTATCAACCACAAAGTCAATCAATCATTTTACTCTTTGTTGTTCGTCACAAAGTTATCAGCTATCTACTCTTTGTTTTCTTTCTTGGAAGCAAAGTTATCAGTTCTCTATCAGATTTTCTATCATATCAGCATGATGGTACTACAATCCATATATCTATTGACTAACGAAGCAATTTAAATCATCATTTTTCATAACACATGCATTCTGTGGAAAATTTCTTAAATGCGCAATTCTGTTGCCCATATGCGCTAAAACCCAAATGTGCTAAAGTTTTTCTTAAAAGCGCTAAAATTTTTCCTATATGCGATAAAACTCGGGATGCACTATTCTATCCTGTGGATGCGCCACTTTATCTCTCATATGCGCAACTCTAACAATTTCAAAACCCTAGCCCTAGATGCGCAATTATGTGCCCTAGATGCGCTACAGGATTAACCTAGCCGATTCTCGCCTAAATGCGCTACTCTATCCATCGGATGCGCTAAAGGATCAATTTTTATCCTATTCATATATGCGCTACGGAAATTCCTATATGCACTAAAGAAGTTGTCAAATGCGCTAAAACTTTTCCTAGATGCGCTAAAACGTGCGGAAAAATTGCAATCCGATTTCAAACATTTGAAAAATTGATTCAAAATGCGAAAATTGCAATAAAAAATGGTTGGAATCACTCACCGGTGGTCCATACGCAGCTGGTCTCTAGTATCGAGGCGCTCGCTCAAATCTATGTCGGTGCAACGGGATCTCCATCTCGCTAGGTCACTATCAGAGCTCACTTTTTACTGTAGCAGCAGGGTGAAAATGACACTTCATTTTACCCCTTTTTACCTTATAAGGGTCTTTTAGGGTGGAAGTTAATGGCATTTTCCATTCTTTTTGTATTATTTTTCACTAAGCCATCATAAACACCATCTATCGGGAGCTAAATCAATGTTTCCCTATCATCCTCACCATCATCTTCCGTGATTTATCTCCCGAGGGGGCATCATCGACATCAAAAAATTGAAAACATATCAGGGGCTATTAATTAAATATTTATTATTTAATTAAATTTTCCTAAAGTCCTCTACATATGATTAAATTTAGTTAATTTAATTATATTGTTCATTCATCTTATTTTTTCTTCCATAATTAAATAAATTTATTTTATTTAATTATTTTCATACATCCACTTAATTAATTAAATAAATACATTTTATTTATTTAAATTAATTATCATTGTTTAAATTTAAATTAAATCTTTTGATTTAATTAAATTTAAAAATCTCTTTTTCCTCTATTTTAATTTCTTCTTCTAATTAATTAAATGTTTCATTTAATTAATTTCATAAAAGTGATTTAATTAAATAAATCTTATTTAATTAAAGGATCTTATGCTTTCTTTCTAAAAACACAATTAGATATTTTATTTGATTGTGAAATCTTCTCATATCATAATTAAATATTTTATTTAAAATGATATCTTCTGCTTTCTTCAAAAATCTTGATTAAAGCTTTCTTCTTATCACCAACTTTCTTCTGCTTTTAAAAGCTTAATTAAATATTTTATTTAATTAAGAAAAGTTCAATGTCATCCACAAATAAATAATTGAATTTTTAATTCATTATTTATCAGCTTTAAATCTTTCTTTTATTCTTTAAAAAAAAAAGATGATTTCTTATCTTCTTATCTTCTTCTCTTTCGTAAAAATAGAAAAATCTTGTTTTCAAGTTTTCTTCTATTTTCTCTTCAGTTTCATCTTTCTTCAGCCATTCAATCTGCCAGGAATTATCACAACCGTCAAATCAAGACAGCCAATCAAAATCATTCAAAAAACTCTATAAATACCTATGTGAATCCAAGCATTGATAATAGGCAATTAATTAGAGTTCATGCATTTAATCCATTTAGTATTCATTTATCATAGCATCATGGTTATTTCAAGCATATTAGTCTTATTCCATATCATAGCTTAAATCTTGCATCATGCATCACATTTGAATCTCGTTCTTTAGGAAGACAGTTTGTTGAGCCTAGCCTACAATCTGAGAACAAAAGTTGGAATCGACAAAAACACTAAAGACAGAGGATGATAGGACGGCAATCGAAACAAGATATTGAGTTTGCATTTACTTACTTTTTTTGCTCTGTTTTGATACAATGTCTTATCGGTGTGCTTAAATAGTATTTTATTTCAATTCATTTACGCATATTATTTTTGATCACACAACTAGTTCTCATTATTTTCCATGCATTTTTTCTTGGGGCAAAATGACCCCCTGTAGTTCCATCATGGAACTCATAAAGTACATTATCAACTTGATGTTGATCAATGCATCTCAAAAGGACACCATTAATGTC
>VDFB02075321.1:194494236-194516932 GCA_007258455.2 Sequoia sempervirens
GGGTTGATGGATATACCATACTCCCTACACCTCTCAAATACTTATTTCAAATGTGCAAGGTGTTCATTAGCCTTCTTTGAAAATACCGTTACATCATTAAGGTAAATAAGTACAAGTTTGTGAATCAAACCTTTAAATGCCATGTCCATTGCCCTCTGAAACATGGCACCAACATTGGACGGGCCAAATGGCATCCTCTTTTAAGCTGTGGTGCCCCATTTTGTGGTGAAGGAAATCTTGTACTGATCCTCCTCTTTGACTAAGACTTGGTTATAACCTGAATAACCATCAAGTAATGAGAATCTTTTTGAACCAAGAACAATTTTAGAATCTGCTCCATGAAGGGCAACGGATAATGATTCTTTAATGAGGCTTTATTCAGGTCTCTAAAGTCAACACAACCTAATTTCATCATTTTTATTTCTAACCGGGACAAGGTTAGAGACCCATGAGGCATGTTTGATTGGAAAAATGATGTCTCCCTCAATTAGTTTGGTCAACTCTTTGACCATAAGAGGCTCAAGTTAGGGGTTTAAAGGCCTCTATTTCTGCCTAATAGGTTTTGAGTTTGTCTCAAGCTCTATGGTATGTTGGGAAATTTGGGGATCAAAACCCTTTAAATCAGAATATTACCATGCAAACACATCTTGGAAATCTTGACAAAGAGCTATGAAAGCTTTCCCATCTACATGTGAACAAATTTTACCAACTTTAAGGACCTTACCTTTGAAAATTTCAAGCTCTTCATAATGTTCTTCTTTGACATGCATACTATTCTTATTCTTTTTTAGCTGGTCATCCATGCTGAAAATGGATTCCAAGGTGACTAGACCCTTGGGCAGTTTGTTAGACTTCAATTGGATGATCTAATAATCACATTGTTGCTTGAGCTTCTCTGGGTTCACTACTGCAAATTCATCTTCTTGTAGCATAAATCTCAATACTTGTTCATTGCTCTCAAAGACTTTCCAATGAACGTTATTATCTAGAATAGAAGGTCTGATAACTATTTTAACATATAGTTGCAACTTTTCTTTCTTGATTTCACTTGGAATATCAACTTGAGCACCTATTGCAGCTAATCTATCAACATGCTTATTCTAATACCTAGGAATAGAAATCAGATTGAAAGCATTAAAATCTTCTATCATATCCCACACCCTGTGTTTGTAGGATTTTAAGACATCATTCTTAGTGACATGCAGACCTCTCACCTAATTGGTGATCAATTCACTATCATCATGCACTTGCAAGCAGCCAATCCATCTTTTCCTTTCCCATTCCAAGCCTTGAATTAGACCTTCGTATTCAACAGTATTGTTAGTACAAGAGAAATAAAATCTAAAAGTAGAGTAGTATTTGTCACCTTGTGGGGACACAAGCAATGCATCCCCACCAACACCGTTCTTACTTCAAGAACCATCAAAGAACATTTTCCACACTCCACCTTGCTGATTTGATTGTTGTCCCACCTCCTTTTCAAGGTTAGGAATCACTAAATCAGGTTCGTGCAGCACATAGATGCCCAAACTAGTCTCTTCGATGTTATCGTTTGGGATTTCAATGATATTTTCTACTGCCCACTCACTTAGAAGTGTATATGATATGCTTTTTTCTTGCAGTTCTTGAGCAACAACAAGCTCATCATCATAAAAAATAGCACAATTAGCATTAACAACACTTGGAACATATGGTTCAATGTGATCCTTAGCAAGTTGCTCAGATTTGATGACTACCTTAGTTCCATATCTTGTTCTAAACACCATATGGGACCAATTTGATGACAAATAACCTCCTGTCTTGGTGGTGAAATCTCTTGACAAACATAAAGAAAAATGTAGAGGTAAGTCAATGACAAAAATGTCTTGGGGAATGGAGAAATTGGGACAAGAATGTAGGGTAAGGCTTAAACCTTTGATAACACCTACGATATTAATGTTTGTCCCATCTAATTGAACAATTCCCTTCTTAAGAGGCTGATACTTCAATCCTAACATATTAGCAATCTGTTTGGGCATGAAAAAACTACTTGCCTCTGAATCCACTATGCAATTGTGAACTAGTTTATCTCCTATTATCAAGGACACATAAAATGGGGGTGGTTTGACATCCTTACTTGGCTGTTTACTATTATCTTGTGGTGTATTTGTCAAGACAACCTTGGTTTGAATTGGTGGTATATCATTTGAAACCCCTACTTCAGCTAAGGTAGATTGTAACAAATCCTTTTGGCCAGGGATAGATAAGGAATCCCACATTGATATATTCACATTCATCTTTTTTATGGATTCAATAATGTTGAAGGATGTGACAACATTTACCTTTTGATGGGTCCTTGCAACAACAGGGTCTGTCTGGAAGTGGGCTAGTTGGGGTTGGTTTCCAAGCTGTCTACCACCAATGCCTTGTGGATTTCTTTACAAAATGTGTGTTACATCAAGATTGAAGGTCCAACAACTTCCTTGTCTTTATTTGCTACTTGTCCAATCTCGAAAGCTCTCTTTTTGGCTCAGGTGTTGGCTGCTATTGGAGAGCTATCACTATTTACTCCACAAAACTCCTCTCCTTGCCAATTCAGGAGAGTTGTGTTACTTGCAGGGAGCTCCTACTCTTCTGATGATTCACCATTAGGCACGCCTTTCACACTTGAAACATTTTGAACCATCAATGCTAGATTGATGACACCATTTAAACACGTAGTATGATGATGGGCCTGGTTACAAGGATAGCACCACTCATATTCTACTACAAGGTTGTTTTGAATAGGTACCATATCTCTGGTTGCACTAATTGGAACTAGATTGTATGGATGAAAAGGCCTTGGATTCAAATTTTGTCATGCACCTTGAAAATTTCCTTGATATGGCTACTTATTAGCTTGAAATTATTGTCCTTGGCCTTGATTTTGAGGCTATTCAAAGCTTGAAACCTTGAAATTGCTACTTTTTTAGGGCCACAAGTTTGTTTCCAAAAGTAGAAAGAAGGTTCTCAATCTTTTGTTGGCTGCTTTTAATTTCCCACAACTCTTGAGATGGTCCTTGGGCAGCAATTTCTTTGTTAAAAATAGCTAGTAAAGGGGCTATTTGAGGTGTTGGAAAAGCTGTAGGAGGCTGAATATCAGGGGAAAATGGCATAGGATGCCTAGGGTCAATCCTTCAAACTTGTATTAGGCTATTTTCTACTCTTATAGCTATGTCATAAGCTATTGGCAAGGTATTTCCACCCATAGACTGTATTAAAACAACAATTTCACTATTTAAGGCTCTCAAAAAATAAAGGAATGCATACTCAGCTGGAGGCCTTGTAGGATCTGGAATCCTATCCCACATTCTTTGAAAATGGAAATTGAAGTCTGTCATTCATCCATGAGGAGCCCTTTTAATGTGAGTCAACTGCTCCACCAATGACAACTTGTCATACTTGTCCTCGAATTGCTTGCATAGTACCTCTCCAAATTCATCCCATGTTTTGATGGAATTAAATGCTAAACTCCTAAACCATTGGAGTGCTTTACCTCTGAATGATTTCGTTAATAGCCTCAAGGAAACATTTTCTTGAGTTATATGATGCACCAAACATAGATTTGAAATGTCTTTAATGTGTTCAATTGGTGTAGTATGATCTTCACCTAAAAAAATTGGCACAATTTTAAGAGTAGCCAATGGAATATTTTCATGTTGACCTAATTGAAGTAGGTTGCCACCATTGAATGTCACAAAAACTTGGTTTCTTGGAACAACCATGTTTGGCACAAAGTTTTGCTACCTTGTGTGGTTGAAAACTCTCACTACTGGTGGAGTTGAAACTATTTTCCTTGATGAAATAACAACTTTCTTTGTTGGCCTACCTCTCCTACGGGGTGGTGAAAGCTACAAATAATCCAATGGGACAAAGTTTCCCCTTTTCTAAATTCTTTTCATATGCTACAACACTAATCTATTATAAATTTCCACATTTGGAGCTTCCGGATATGTTGGTGTGACCTTTAAAAGGATAAAAAATTATTGGTTACACATCAAAAATAGTAAATTGATGTATTCTTCTAATCTAAAATGACTAAAAGTCCCATTGGGTGTGCCAAAACTATTAGATTCCCAAATTTGTACCCTATTTTCTAAGCTTTTAAATGAACTCAGCAGATTTGGACTAACATGGGACTTCTTTCTGGTTGTGGGTAACTTGTTCGAAAGTAGACCTCCAAATTATGGGCTGACTTCCTCGTTTGATGTCACCTAACTATTAAACTTCTGAGATAAGGGTAAGGATTTGCATAAAATAAACCTAATGCTGAAAAGAACCTAAGGTGATGCACCAAAACAGCCTAGACCTGTTAATAGCCTTACACATTTAAATTAATATCTCAAAGCTTGACTCACACAACTCACTTTCCAATGTAGTTCACATCAATAATTTATAAGGAGGTCTGTAACAATGCTTTCAAAAGGAAAATATATTTTCATAGTCAATAACACCACTAAACAACACAAATTATAACCTGTAAACATACATTTTTGTTAAATGGATGTAGGAAAAATGAGACAAGTTTGCAAGGAAAGATGAATTTTCACAAAAACAAACTAATCAACCATTAATGGCATACCATGAAACATGAAGAGAGAAGATAAAAGTGTTCCAATTTATTAATTCAAAGTGCTTACTATATAATAGGTCTGTTTGAGTTACAATACAACTCCAAGAAAATAACTCCAAGAAAATAAAACTATCCTCCTATTGGAAAAGAAAGAACTAACTCAAAATGTTCAAAATGAACATACTTAAGCAAAACCCCACAAAAACTCCTCACAAAAGTGAGCTTCCAAAAGATTCTGGTCAGATACAAAAGAAAAGGCCAAGAAAAACCTTCTTGAACCTCTCCAAATTGTCCTCCACATGAAGAAAAGATAAGATAAGTCAATAGTCACACCAAAAATGTGACAAAAATTCCTCCAAAAAGCTTCCCTTCCTCCAAAATTAGTCAAAACAACATCCCACACATTCCTCACCTCTACAAATCATCATTGGTCCTCATACAATACTTGACCACATTCTCCATCATGCAATATGTTTCTTTTGTGAAATCACATGGCTTTAAAAAACATTAAAGATAATGACCTTGTTTAAGTGATTCATAAAACATCACTTAACAATTCACTTTGCAATTCAAGCACAAGATAAGGGACCCCACCATTAATATGTATTACATTTGCATTTAAAAGAAAACTGAAAGTGATTTTCAAATCACTTACATGATATCTTCAAAACTTGGAAACAAATGCAACACATAGTATTCTTTCTAAAAGCCTTAAAAATTTTCTAAGGCACTTGACTATATCAACCTATCACACTCTACATTTTACTCACACATGTAAATACACATGTTTGCAAGGGCATCATAGTCTCCAAAATACCTGGCCAAAAGGTCAACCTCCAAATTCGTTTGAAAGCATATTCCAAGTCATATGATGTTGGGGAACCACAAGGCATCACATTCATTGCATGACACACTCCATATGTGTTGTTGAGGACTTAACATAAGGTGAAATAAAGGGAAAAAAAACCTAAAGGCATAAAATGCCTAAGTGAATAGGCCAAGTTTTGGCCCCCATTGCATTTACCACATGTTTTGGTTTTTAAAACATGGGATAAAAAATCCCATCAGCACTCAAACAAGGTCAAACCCTTATCAACAAAGATACCAACCATGAGGCAAGCATTTTGTCGGTGAAGAAAATCTGGAACACTCTATTTCCATGGGGTTTGAAGAATACATAAAAAATGGTGCTTCTCTTGGTCGATTCTTAACAATTTTTTGATAAAAATGCATGGAACAACAGGTGAATTGTGAATGTTGCACAAAATTTGAATTTTCCCCCTTTTTAGATGCCATCTCATGTATTTCAAGCGCAACCTGTAGCATTTCCTAAACACTTTGTGTGTCATTTTTCTCTTCTATTGTTTCTCTCCTCCATCAACCACCATGATCAAGTTTGATTGAAGCTCGAAAGGAAGTTTTAAGTGACAAAACCCTGCACATTCCAATGCTTGAGCTCAAGTAAGCTCCCAACCGACCTCTGTATTGTCTTTTTCCTCCTTTATTCAACAAGAAATGCTTGAATGTAAGCCTTTTAATGTCTTTCATTTTGTTTCAAATTGTCATGGCAACATTTAAAACACTTCATTATTCTATAATTTTGAATAAAATCAGCTCTTTTCTATTGTTTTCATGAAAATAATGACTCACTAGCTATGACTATGAACAAAAGAAGTGTCTTTTATGTAGCTCGGCTTCACTTCTCAAAACCCTCATGTTGTATTTTTATTTTTTCTTGTATTTCACAAATTTTAACAACACAGATGGTTCTGGACTGAGTTCGATCTCCATGAACTGATAATTTGTTTCACCAAAATTAAACCCTTATAATCTGATGGAAGAACTGAGCGATTTTAAATTTGATTTAAATAATGTTTTAATATTCGACTGTCTGGCAACATTTTGCAGAAAAAGGTCAATTTTAACCATGGTCTGTCATAATACATGAAATGGCTTTCATTTTTTTTTTTTACTCTTGTAGGACATTCTCCATTTTTCATTTCTATATCAGATTTTCATGGTGAGCCCATATGGGTTATTTTTCAATTTGACAAGAAACTTCAAATTTTGTAGCAAAAAATGATTCAGTGTCATTGCACAATGTGGGTATAGTGAAAGCCCCAACTTGTAGAAAAATGTGACTTTTTTCAGTGAGCATCTAAATTGGTTTTGCAATGCACTTCCTTTCTATAGAATGTCTTTAAACCACATAACCCCAAAGTGGGTTTGTCACTATGAATAACTTATGCATTTCCTTTTCTATTTAAAAGCACCATAATCCTCTTTTAAGGATGCTTCCTCATGTTGTTAAACACTCATGGTAACCTCCTTTTAGCTTCAAACGCTTGACAAAACATTACCGTATGCAAATTTGGCACCATGACAAATATAATGGATTAGCTCATGATTCATTCATGCTTGACTGTCCTTTGAGTGCACAGGATAAATGAAGACAAATCTATAGCTTATTGTCTTCATTGTACTAGATGTTCACAATGTTTGAATTTTAAATTATGCTTTTCACTTACTAATGATGTTCATTATGAAATGAATTGTGAATGTAGACTTGCATTAGAATGCAAGAAACCAATAATGAAGTGCACTCCCTTTGTTGGGTTCCTTTCTCCTTTGACTGCTCTTTAACATGCAAACATTACCATTAAGAATTCTTTGTGACCAATCACTTAAGGCGGGTCTACTAATTGTTCATAAACATTGGACTGTGATACTAGTCATGTCCTCCTTTTCTTCCTACCTTTGCAACTTGAATTGTTAATGTGTGTGGCCACCCCTCATGATTCTTTCATGATGATAATTTCCCTGATTTTGTCTCATCATTGTAATTTCTCTTTTGTTGCCATGGATTTTGATATGGATGCATGTTATCATAATGATGAAAGCCACTTCAACCTCCTACCATTTTATGACTTTCCCTATTGACTATCTCTAGGCACTTTATTCTCTTTACACCTTGATGTGCACTCTTTGTGGTTGACCTACCATTGACATGAATGATATTCTCATTGTGACATGCTTGGTAGGTTGATCTGCCTCTTCGGGCTGTCAAAACCAATGCTCCTTTCCTTACTCTTTCTCCACACTAGAGGTCTGTGACTGGGTGGATGATGTTTTACTAGGATCTCTGTCACTACTCTGGATTCTCTACATTTGTCATTTCTTAATGCCTTTCTTCTAGGTTTCATGTTTCTTGTTAGCATGTGATTTTATTAAGGCATGTGAGGATGCTCCTTTCATTACATGGCTATCTATAAGACATCATTTATTTCAAAGATTTCCTTTTTTCTATGCTTAGAGGAATTATTTCCAGAGGAAACAATTTGGCAACCCGCTCACTCATTGGCATAAGTTGATAGCCCAATATAGAGAGTAGAGGACCCCTGTTCTTTGTGTTATGGGATAGCAATTGTATCTTGAGTACATCATATGAGGGTTCCAGTGTTGTCATTTACCTCTTGCAATGGCATGTTCATAATAAGCATATTATCTGTGTCAACTAGAGTCGATGTTTCTTGAATGTCTTTTCCTTTTGTTCCTTTCCTTAAACCATCAATCATGCATTGAATGTTATCTGGCAACTTGTTTGTCTAATTCTTGATAGAGAAGGCCTTGAATAGAGCCTTGCACAACTTTAGATTTTGTTTTTTGTTGCTGTCCTAGTTAACGTGCTTGGAATGCTTTCCAGTTTATCATATTCCCAATCTATAAGACAACATATAACTTCATTTATCTCACTTATGAGGGCAACAACTCATGAATTCTTTTACTTTCTCCTTTCACTCTTTCAGGCCATGATCTCACAAGAAGATTTTGAAAATAGATGGCCATGTTTCTTTACCATGAAAAGAATTATGCCCTATTTTGAGTACTCCCCCATACTTGTCAACCTGTAATTTCTCTGATGTATATTCAACTGATCTTTTTTGTTGGTTGGATGTACTCTTCATTGCATGCCTCATATCATAGTTCATTATTCACCACCAAGGTGAAACATGACTCATCTGCTCCATTTTTTGAATGTAGTAACTACCCCTGCTGTCATGTAGCATACATTTATTACTGTAGTCCTTCATGTGACCATTGTAGCATGCATTATTTACTATCCTTATCAATGACAATGACCTTGACTTATTGCATTCATTTTCATAGGTACACCTATGAATGAACACTATCAATTCCATTTGCCTCCTGTAGCTCTTGCAAAGGTGTTGTCCTTTCTACTTGTATCATGACCTTGACTCAACCATTGCTCTCTTTCTGGTTATGTGTAATAAATACACACTGTTTCCTCATTTTAATTTTATTGCACATCCACATGTCACCTATGTGGGTGACCTAAAATCTCACCTTTCTATGTGATGTTTGGTTGTCCAATAGGGTTATAGTGAGAGGGGCTTGGCAATATATTGGAATGCTTCCCATTGTTTAAGAGATGCATAATTGAACTTGATGCATCTATGAAGTCACTTAATTCCTTCATAAACAGATCATGGATCTTCTTAAGAAGATTGAAGGACATATCAGCAAAATATGTTGCATCTTTTGAATCTAATAATGAAAGTTGATCAACTGGTGTGATTCCATATTGATTTAATGCATTGATAACAGATAAATCTTTGATCAAGTTGCTCAATTTCCTTTTTATTTCAAAGCATGGTGAGCTCTACCCTTGTGGGAGTCACATTTAACCCACATGTTGTATTTAATCTGAATCAGAGTAGTAACTAGACTTTTCCCAAATCTTCACATGAAGCAAATAGTTAGAAAATAAATGCATATGTTGGATGTGTTTGATGACTTTACTATTTCCCAGGACATCCAAGGTTTGCATGCTTATTTTATGCACTTATGGATCAGTTTATACATGCATAGGTAGGTGTGTATATAAGGATTGAGATCTTTCATTGCTTAGAGCCTCGCTCTAATATCATTGTCTTTTTAGATGCTAGAGCTAGGAGCACTATAGAGCTGGGGAGGACACAATCAGCTTTGGGCAGCAACAACAGGGCAATTGGGAAACTTTGTAACAAGTCATTCTTAGGAAATGACTGGTCTTCATTCTTATATGCACATTCATGTGTTTCTTTTTACTTATTCATGTATAAGTTACTTCATATTTCCATTGAATAAGTAAATTTAGTTCCTTGGATTGTGAGGGACAGGTACACTTCATGATTATCAATAAAAAATCACATTTGTATACATATGATTCTCTTTTCTCATGTGCTATAATTGCAACATTGAAATGACAAAATGTAATCTATTTCATTTGACAATCCTTTTTCCATGCATATTAAACCTAGCAGACTTATGGTTTATCTTTTAAATGTTTAAATGAACAACACAAAAGAATAAACACTAAACCTGATTTCAGCTGAAAGCTATAAATTAGGTAGTAGGAATCTCACAAAATTATTCTTGAATGTGAGCATTGTGAAATTGGATTCCTCTTCCTTGCTCCCTTTTGGTTGATGGACGAGAGGTATTTTCTGTTGCTTTTGGGAACTGACTTTGGAAGCATCTCTGGTCCAGATTGTGCATTGCTGAACGCTCTCGGTTTTTACGGTTTGCCTTAGTGGAGATCCGTTTTGCGCTTGCACCTATTGAAATTTTAAGACATTGCACTACTTTGATCTAACCATAGAACATTTAAGAATCAATCAAAAAGCTCAAAAAACTTAAAGATCTGTACTAGTCTTCTGTATTGGGCATTGGTAGTCTGATTGCTTTTCTTTTTTTAGAATTCTATTTCTGGTTTTAAACTTTGTCTCTTCTTAGTTACTTTTTTGTTTTAGTTCAATTATTTTCTGTTGCATTGAAATCATTAGATTTAGCATCATTTAATTTCATGGTAATTATGGATAGCATTAGATTTTTGCGATTTTCATTTTTAGCATTAGTTCCTAGTTCATTTAGATCATATTCATTAGAAAATGCAAACAAAATTGTTCAACATGAAACTCAATAATCACAATAATGCTTCAGTTTATGAAAACTATATCATCAAAACCTTTTAGTAGTGACTTGGATAAGTTAAGAGGCTTTGCAGGGCTTCCTCCAGTTCATCCACTTGGGTTTGTCATGAAATCCAAAACCTCGACGATAATTTGCCTGTCGACCTTTTAGTCATGATGACTTTGACATGTTAGATGTAGCCCTCCGGACTCCTGAAGGCCGTCAACTAAGGTTTGTTGTTGGCTTGACTCAAAATACATCAATGTAATTCGACCTCAACTCATCTTTGCTGCCCTTACCTAAGTCTCTCCTTCATCTTCTCCCAGGTTTCGCCTATAGTTTACCCGCCTAAACGCTGTTGTGCATGCATGCAGCACTAAAATGATCACAGCCACAACCAGCTGCCAACACTTTTATCTTTTCCCAATCCCATATTGCCTAGTGCTCCTCATTTACCTCTGCATAGTGGGAAGGAGTATGACCTTGTTGAACAACTTAAGAATACTCCTACAAAAATATCCCTTTGGGATCTAATTCAAAATTCACCAAAATATCACACTATGCTTCAAATAGCATTGCAACAAATAGTGGTTCCTCCTGGTATGAATTCAAATGATGTGGTAGCTCTAATCCAAGGAATGAAGACAGTTAATGTAGACATAAACCTCTATCAATAGGAGCTACCTCCATTAGAATTGAGAAAGAAAAATGATGCCTTTATGATAATAGCCCAATTCAATTGAATCAGTATCAAAAGGACCATTTTTTATAATGGATCTACCCTTAATGTGTGAAATGTGAAACTATTAGACTGATTGCGTGTAGATAAATCCAAAATCAAGTCTGATTCCTTATCGATAAGAGGATTTGACAATATTATCAAGAAACCACTTTGTGTAATTACCTTAACTATTATGGTTGGAAAGGCTACCTTACAAACTCCCATTCATGTTATGCCTCATGACCTTTCATACAGTCTTCTATTAGGAATACCTTGGATTCATGAGATGCATGTAGTACCTTCCACCCTTCATTGTATCATGAAATATGTCTATAACAACAAGGTTTACCAAGTTTAAATAGACCCTGAACCTGAAAGTTGCTTACAACTTGAAAATGGCACAACAAGTCCTCTCAACACATTGATTCCAACATCTAATATAGAACTTCTTGAGATTGACAAATGAGAAGAAGAACCAGTGTCCAAATTATTTGGTGATGATTGGGGATCCTTGGAATTCACACCTTCCTTTATGGGTGAGTATATAATCACAAGAAAAGAGGATGAAAAGAATGAACAACAATTGGTGATGTCCACTCAAAATTTAGAAGAACCTTCACAAGCATGCATCTCGTCTCCTTTGGAAGAAAATACAAGTTACAAAACCATTTTTGATGAGATAGATTACCAACAGCCTCTGAACCCAAAAGAAATGGAACAAATTTATGGGAGAGGTTATGAACTTGTGAAACAATTGGGATATAGTGGTAAAGGATATAGAAAGCATGAATAAGGAATTTTTGTTCCTATAGAACCTAATACACAAGAGACAAAGATTGGTTTAGGATATTCTTTTTCTAGGAAAAAAAATCCAACAATAGACCATCATTAAACATCAACACTATCATGTGCAAACCTTGAACCCATCTTACTATCAAACATCCTGAATTACTTGACTTGAATTCCCCACCATCGTGGGAATATTTTTAAAGTGATGAAGCCTTGAAAAAATGTTAGGAGTTTATGATGAATCCTCTCTTACTCCCCCAAAGAAAAAGGTTACATGTGCTATGATTACTACCAAACAAAAAAATGAAGTAGGAAAAATTAATGAGAAAGACACAAGAATGGAACAATATGATCCTGAATTTCCTAAGTCAAACACACTTCCTTTGGGAGATACAATATATATACCAATGGGCATAGATGATAAATAAAAAGTCATTAAGATAGGAAATTTCCTTAATGATGAAGAATAAGAAGACACTACAATATTGCTTGATGACTTTCCTGAACTTTTTGCTTGGAAATACTTAGATATGCTAGGAATAGATCTGAAGATAGTCACACACAATATTGTCCTTATTAAAAATGTTAAGCCTATTCAACAAAAGATACAAAAGATGAATCCTAAAATAGCCTTGCTTATTAAAGGAGAACTTGAAAAACTCCTCGACGTAGGTTTCATTCAACCTATTGATTATTGTCCTTGGATCTCAAACATTGTTACAGTTGCAAAACCTAACAATCGTATTAGGATGTGTATGGATTTTCATGACTTGAATAAATCCTCTTTAAAGGACAATTTTCCCCTTCCTAATATCAATATGATAGTGGATTCAACTGTAGGACATGCTTTTTTTCCCTTCATGGATGGATTTTCTAGATGTAATCAAATCTTCATCAACCCACAGGATAAATATAAGACAACATTTAGAACCGTTCAAGGGAAATTTTGTTGGGTTATGATGCCTTTTGGATTAAAAAATGTAGGAACAACCTATCATCAGGCCACAAAATTAATATTTCATGATTCATACATAAAATATTGGAAGATTATGTTGATGAAATCTTAGAAAAATCCTTAACCAGGCAAGACAATGTGAATGTCCTTCAGAAAATCTTTGAGTGAATGCACAAATACAACATGAGACTAAATCCAAAAAAAGTGTCTTTGAAGTAGATAGTGGAATTTTTTAGGGTTTACCATATCTCATAGAGGCATCAAGGTTGACACAAAGAAAATTGATGCTATAATCAACATGCCACCTCTTAGAAGCATTTCTCAATTGCGTACATTACAAGGAAGAATTCAAGCCATATATCATTTCATCGCATCCTTAGCCGATCGAAAATTACCTTTCACACATCTCCTCTAAAAGGATGTGAATTTTAATTGTAATGAGGACTGTAAACATGCTTTTGAGAGTTTGAAGGAATACCTTCCACCTCCTCTTGTTTTAAAACTTGCTATGCCAAACAAACATTCATCCTTTATATAGCCACATCAGCCCATGCTCTTGCAGCATTGTTGGCTTAGCAAGATGACAATGGTAAAGAACATCTTTTTTATCACATTAGTCGAACTCAAATAGATTATGAGAAATGCTACACAACACTTGAAAAACAATTTTTGGCTCTTGTATTTGCTATCAGTAAGTTGTGACACTATTTACTAAATGCAAAAATACAATTAATGATAAAATTTGATCCTCTCAAGCATCTTTTTCATAAAAGAGACTTATTAGGATGTCTAGCTAAATGGGTAATGTTGTTGACTAACTTTGACCTTAAGTTTGTTTCAAAAAAAGAAATCAAAGGTCAAGCCTTGACTAGCCACATAGTTGATGCTCCTTCTCCTTTGGCATTACCAAGCACCCCCTCTTTCCCTAATGATAATGTGTTGACTATTGAACCTAATACATGGGAATTGTATTTTGATGGATCTAAGTGTTGAACTGGCTCTAGTGTTGGGGTTATACTAATACCACCTATAGGAAATCCTATTCCCTTGTCATATTCATTAAATTTCATATGTACGAATAGCACAGCTAAATATGAGGTGCTAATTGTTGGATTGTGTGCTACTTTAATCCTGGGTGTTAAGGATATTAAGATCTTTGGTGATTTGTAATTAGTGATCAAACAAATCAATGGAACACATCAAGCAAAAACTGACAAATTATCAAAATACAAGGATCTCACATTGGATTTGTTACCGAAGTTTGAGTTGTTTACCATTGATAACATCCCATGAAAGGATAATCAACATGTGAATGCAATGGCGAGTGTCACTTTTCTTATATTACCTCAAGATCCTTCAAAATATTTCACATTTACCATTCATCTCATCATGAAACATTTAATGAATGATAAATTGGAAGACGTGTTAACCACTACTCAGGAAGACTTGAGTGAATGGTACGATGTGATATTTAATTATTTGAAAAATGGTACCTTTCCCAAGTTGAAAAAAAAGAACATCTAAGCCCATTTGCACAAGCTTGCATCTAAGTATATCATTCTCATTGATGTTTTTTATTGGAGATCATTCCATGGTCTCTTACTTAGATGCCTAAAAAATATGAGATATCCATAGCCCTTGAGCAAGCCCATGTAGGTGCTTGTGGTGGTCATTTTGGAGGAAAAAAATTAGTCCAAAAACTCATCCACATTGGATACTATTGGAGAAATATGGAACAAGATTGCTTCAATTACGTTAGAAAACACCACAAATGTCAGGAGCATAGCAACTTAACCCATACTCCTACTTGTGAACTTCAAGCTCAAGTTCTGATATGGCCCTTTGTGGTTTGGGGCTTATACATTATTGGAAAGATATCACCTCCCTCTTCTACTGGACATAGGTTTATCATCACTGCAACTGCTTACTTTACAAAATTGGTACATACCATTCCCCTTCGATCCACAACAATTGAGGTAATATGTCATTTCATAGTGGATCATATTATTGCTCACTTTGGCCTTCTTTTCATGCTATTTTCTAATAATGGTACTCCATTTAAGAATAATGATGTGAAGAAATTATTAGAAACATTCAACATACAACATAGCTTTTCAACACCTTATTACCTACAATCTAATGGTTAAGTTGAATCAACTAATAAGGTTATTGAACAAATCCTGAAATAAACTATTAACAAGCATCATAAGGATTGGCATACACAATTACATTATGTGCTATGGGCCTATCACACAAGTGTTAAATATTCTATAGGAACTACACCTTACAATCTTATATATGGTAGTGAGGCAATAATTCCCTTGGAGTTAGAGATTCCTATGTTAAGAATTGCTCTTCAAGGACTTATTGCCAATAGAAACTATAAAAAGTAGCGACTACATCAGCTTAAAATGCTCGATGAACAACACATCAATTCTCTTGAACATCTTCAAGCTTATGGAAAATGGAAACAATGCTATTACAATCTCATTGTCATTCCTTACACATTCAACAAAGGTGATTTATTCCTATCTAAAAATCAACGCAACATCAATGCAAATCCCAATGAAAGAGGAAAATTTAGTCCTAATTGGTTAGGACTGTACATAGTCAACAAAAACTTTGGGCCCAGTGCTTATGTCTTAACAAAGTTAGATGGAACACCTCTTAAGTAACCTATTAATGTTGCATATATGTGCCGGTATTATGTCTAGTCCATTTGATAGTATGAATAATAAAGCAGTGTTGTTAGAACTATTATATTATATTATGCGTATTTTATTCTTGACAACCAATTATCTGTGTCTTGAGCTTTAAAGTACTTATTATTTTATTTTATAGTGACTTTGGGTTTTATACTATTCGAATTCATCTTGTGTGTTGTGTTTTGGATTAGGAAAAGTAGGTTTTGATGGGACTTGAAACCAGTGCAAGAAGGTTTTGATGGGACCTACTACAAACCTGGAAAATATGTTGCAAGAAGAATAATTAGCAAACCCAACTGCAGCCATCAGCAAATAGGGGCTAAAGCCCACAACCAAATACAAACAAGTTTTGGGACCTAAAAGGCAGGGTTTTGAAGGACCTTAAACCCTTCTGATGTTATGTTAATTTAGATCGTGAGGTGTATTTAATTTAGCATAACATGCTAACCTATGTTGCATCTAAAAAAGCGTTTTAATTAGATGCATAAGCTTTGTTAAATCAGCAGACATTGTTGAGTATCTTATGAAGGTTATTTCATTAATCACATTACGTTTGACATTCCACTTGAAGACAAGTAATAAAACATCAAATGCTCACATATATATATATATATATATATGTTTTATGTACATGTGTCAGTATATATAATATCAGCGTGTATGGCTATTGAGCCTTGGGATCTGCTACTTTAGTAGTGGTATTAGGAGATGGTAGTATGATCCTGATCATGATCCACGATCTGGTGCAAATTCTAAGCCCCGTATCTATCCTAGGGCCTCTCGATGTTCCCATACTATCTGATCCCTCTTTTCCTATAGTCAAGCTATCTCTACCTCTACTCTCTTGAATTCTGCTAGAGTTCGGGACAACTGTGCCTCTGCTATAGTATCAACTCAATGGACTTGCCTCCTCAAACTATCATATACTACCTATAATCTTGTGAATGGCCTGAGTGACTCTGGGTCCTCATCCACAATGGATGGGGGCACATAATTTGAGTCTATCTCCTCCTCATTGATAGATTTTAGCACTATCTCTACAACTACTTGATGGTAGAGATCCTTCCAATCTCTTGTAGCTCCTACTAGGTAGAAACAATACACAATTAGTACACATAATGATATATATAAAATAGTAAGCAACAACACAAAGTACATGCATAAATATAATATCATCACCTATATCTCCGGTAGGATGAGAAATATCAACCTTATCTTGTGCAGGGTCATGGACGATGTGCTAGCATCTCCAGGACTATGGGTACTAATGTCTGTTGTGGTCATTTCTCATGATCTAGTCATACAAATGGGTGAGGGCTATCCTCACTCATGTCAATCCTTAGTTGCTACCTCATCATCCTCGCTCAGGAGTGGCTCCTCCTCCTCATCCTCCTCCTGTCCTCCTTGTCCTCATCCTCCCCCCTCCATCTTGGCCATCATAGTCAAGATCTGCATCCTCATCATACTCCTCATTAATGACATTAGTAAATATGTTTGTAGCCCTATACCATGTCTCGTCAACCCTATCCTCTCTAAAATCTCCCTCATCTAGCAATGGTCCTACATCTCCTATAGGCTCATCGATTAGATTTATGAGAGCTGGTCATGATACTATCCACCACTCCTCATAATCACCTGTGGCACTGATGTCATCCACATCAAAGACTAGAGGCTCATCGTGATCTGAGTACTCAAAGTTACTCTTGACAACATTGTCTAAAGTGAACCATACTATATCACCTGGTCTCTAGGTACTCCGCACTAATCTCCTATAAAAGGGTTGTGCCCTAGGTGGTCTTTGAATCTACCCAAAATATTGCATGGCACGATCGTAGTAGAAGGGGTGTACTACGTGATCATTTCATCCAACTAAAAATATTTCTAGCTATAATCTCCTTAATTTCCTCGTGTGATCTGGCCAATGAAGTGTCAATTGATAAGGTCTCCACAAGATCTCGTCCTCCTCCATTCGATCAAATCTCACTCTCCAAAAGTATAAATCCTCATATTGCCATAATCATCATAGAGGATAGCCAAAGGCCTGAGGATACCCCATTGTTTCCAGACATAGGAAGCTAGTAGGTCTGGTATAGGTGATATGCTCAAGGAACCAAACCTGTAGAAGTATGTAGTGTACCATATTGTCCACCTCCTAAAATAGGAACCATCCAAGATCATAGTATAAATGCACTAGGATACAATGCCCCAAGGTGTATACTGTCTTAGGCTCTGCCATCCCATGTATCAGGTGTACTAGTCCTCCCTCTAGGTGCACTGCATGCCCATCTGGGATGAGTACCAGTGCCACTATGTGCATCATAATTCGTCTCACCACTAGGACTTGTGAGTATAGAAACATTGCAAGATCGATCCATCCTCTCACCTACTCGTCATGCACTGGCCCATCTAGATAATACTACATATCGGCCTTCTAGTCGTAAAATGCATGATTTCTCTAGAAGCATACTTGCTCTCCTTGAATAGGAACTCAGAGGATACAGTGGACATCCTCTAGAGTAATTGTCATCTCACCATTCGAAAGGTGGAATGTATAGGTTTTTGCATCCCAGTACTTGGCTAAAGCCATCAACATAGCATCATGGTACCTCATGGGGGGCATGAGGTATTCCCAATAAATACCAACAACCTGAAAGTGCTTTGTGTCATCTACTAAAAGTGTGGGGGCTAGGTCTCTAAGAAAGCTAAGTTGTCTACCACCTAAACACTTACGTGAACGGGTCAATACCTATCAATAAAGTAAAAATATATCCTATAAGCAATCTGAAATCTTTAAATTTTACATTATTCATCATAAAAGTGTACTAAAGTCCCTCTAGTATGCTTTCCTAAAGGCCCTAGACACTTTAGAACCCTTTTGGTACACTTCGCGAAGAAACGAGACACTTCGCAAAAAAGTGGGACACTTTGCGAACAAAAGGGACACTTTGCGAAAAAGTAGGACACTTCACAAAAAAGGGGACACTTTGAATTTTTTTTTTCCAAGATCCTAAATTAACCTAGAAATGCATAAAAATCATTAAATAACTACATAATCACAAAGTGAAGGTTGCAAAATTGACTTAACTCGTGTTGATGCTCATCGTGCGCCACCTAGTCTCGTAGCATGTCTAGTCTCGCCAACTCGTAGCCCCGTCTTCTCGACATCTTTCACTATTCTCTCATCACTCTCAAGCTACAAGAAGGTAAAATGAAAAGGTAAGTGACGATTTACATCACTTTGAACTCTTTTTACTCTTTTAACTCTTATGTATAAAATTAGGGTTTTTACTATATTCGAGCTCATAAACTACTTTTCTTTATTCAAAACAACATAACGGGTGATAGTGAGCACCATTTTGATGCCATTTGTTATGTTGGAATCATGATTCCGCACCTGACATCGTCAATTGTCTATTGTTATGTGGCATGGTACATGGAAATTACCTACGATATAATTTTCCCTATTTGATGTGGCTAGGTTGCTACCTTGATTCCACCTCCGTAAAGAAAGAGAAATGAAGGGGGCGCATACATCTACCATAAAATTTGATTTCTAGAAGTTGCCATCTACCATAAAATTTTATTTCTAGAAGTTGCAAAAGAGGAATTTTGAGCAACTAATGAATTCATGTTGCAGGATGTGGTTCCTAATGTTGTGGTTTTGCAGATAACTACATTGAGGGCTTCATTCTCCCATCTTTTGAATGACTATCCTTTATGAAATAAAATGTACTATTTAGAGTCATTTAGCTTGCATATGCACATAGAGTCATATGGGCACTAAATTGGGGGTTAAATGTGGACACTAAAATTGTACTCCCTTCTTGGAGAAAGTATAATCCTTTGTCTAATTTGGTCTTATTTTAGGTACCCTTGCATTAATCATCCTTTAAATCAGCATTTATAGGCCCCTAAGACCCATTATTTTGGACCTTGAGGCATATTCCACTCACGAATCATATAAATCCTGAAAAATAACATTCAAATTATTCAAATTTCAAAAAAACCACCTCAAAAATCTCTGGTGGGACTAAGTTGCCTAGGGTGGCGACTTAGTCCCTTTTGGGCGATTTTTCAATTTTGAGTAGGAAAATCACCAACCTAATTCAAATTTCTGATGGATGTTGGCCTATGAGGTCTAAATAATGATTTAGTAGGTATTGATTCCTATAAATACAAGTTTTTAGGTCATTTTTCATAACATCTAGTCATTTTCAACAAACAAATTCAAGAGTCAAGTATTGAATATCTTTCACAAGAAGATTCATTAGTCTATCTACAACAAAGTTGAAGCTTTAGGACATCATTCAAGGGTTTTTGCAGGTCTTCAAGGTCAAATTTTATCCAAGATATTGCATTGGGTTGATCATGGATGCCTATGGAGAATCATGAAGAATTGTAGGTTGGGGAGATGAAACTAGCCATCAAGCCAAGCCTAAGGACTTGTTTTGTAAGTGATTTCATCTTCCATCTTCTCTCTATTTTTAGCATAATGAAGGTTTGCATGTTATTAATATTCATTTCTAATGTTATTTAGGGTCTCTTGGAATGAGTCTTGCATCATTCTAGTTTCATTTATGCATCTTATTCTTGCATGTTAGAATAGGGTTGCATCTTGCTTACGATTTCCTAGTCTTAGATGCACTTAGGGCTAGGGTTTTCCTGCATATTTCATTATCTCTTTCAAGGTTTAAATACCAACTAGAGGTTTGACTGAGGAAAAAAATCCCATTAGAAACCAAATTATATTCTATTTTTCAGGTGTTTTCATAGAATATGTAATCAAAGGAAAATCAGTTTGTTAAATGATTAGATCAAACAACATTAAAATCCAATGATATAACGAAGCACAATGGAAATCAAATGAAAACGAAAGAGAAATATATCACCAAGAGTCTCCATCTTCCATGCTTCACCTTCGTTACACCTTCTTGCTTGCTGGAAATGTGTTGCCCTTAGATTCGTCTTCTTGAGCAATCTAAAATGCCTAAGCCCTACAACAAGATTCGAAGGATTTGATATGCCTATGACTATTGCCAATGCCTATGTCTATTTCTTAAAACAAATGCCAATATTAATCAAATGCCTATGACAAAATATGTGAAACTAAGTAAACGAATGCCTATAGTAATTACGTAAAATGTCAACCTCTCCCAAAAATGAGAAGGAAATGGCATTTTATAGAAAAGGCCATTTCGAACGGACAGACGAGATAAATCAATGAAATGAACGATCCAGATTACACTTGAGAATCCCTAATTAGGGTTAGGACAAAATCTTTAATCGAACGGTCAAAATAAAATCGGATCGATGGTGGAGAATAAATGAGACAAATTAATTAGAAAATAAAGATGTTCGAAAAATCAAGAAGGTAAGATTGCTTGATTTGCAAGATTCGAAAAATCAAAGAGATAAGATGTGGACTGAAGATAAGATTTGGAAAATCAAGAATCTACCCGATTGCTTGATTTTTGGAAGATTAATTACTAATTTGAATTGAAATAATTCAAATTATGGATTTTGAGAGATAATAAATAATCTTTTTTCAGATTATTTATCAAAAAGGACTGACAGTTAGGATCGACATGACATTTTAAATAATTTAATTTATTTAAAATGAGAAGAATATGAAATTAGCAATTAAATAATTAAATTTAATTATTTAATTTAGGAGATGAGATTAATTAATTAAATAAATTAAGCAATTTATTTAATTAAGACGGTTAGTGACGTATTAAATAAATAAATAAAATTTATTTATTTAATAATCAAGGATAATTAAACGCAGAAGGGAAATTAAATAAATTAAGAAATTTATTTAATTAAAGAAAGACTTAGACAATTAGTGACGTATTTTAATAAATAAATAAAATTTATTTATTTAATAATCATGAAGAATAAATGACATGAATTAATTAAATAATTATGAATTATTTAATCAATAGTTCGAATGTGGACCAAGGACATAATTAAATGTCATAATTATGCTAGGACGAAAGTGGTAAAAATGAAGCTTGCAGGCCTAGGTCATTTTTAGGTGTCTACATTTTGCCCCTCTTTGTCATAATGTCGCTTGTCGCATTGTGACAAAGAAAATAAGTTGAAAAATGCCCCAGTGCAAAATAAGAGAAGGAAGAATGACGAGGAGGGTTACGGTATGCCCCCTCGAGAGGACAAACGGGTTCCAAAAACATGGTTGTGCTCTCGAAATTGATGAGAAGACTAGAATATGAAGAGACATAAATTTTAGTGCAAAAGACATGAATGCAATGCTTAAATGAGATGGGTGAGAGAAGATGACAAGACTAAAGAAGATGCATGTTAGTTCCTAGACCAAATCCTTCAAAACATTGCCATAGGACTAATATTTATTGCTCTTAATCATCATTGGGCGGTAAAAATGACACAAATGGACAACAAACACAATGGTATGACGTAGACCAAGGTGTGCAAGGTCATCCATTTGAAAAACAGACAGTCACAGACAAGGAATGTCCTAACTCATACTAAGGGAAGTTGCCCCAGTCTTTTTGTCAAGACAATCCACAAGCAGAAAAAGACAAGGACAGATCATGGAGCGTCGTTGCTTCTCTAAATCCTGTTTCCAGGACATCCTTGAGAAACTAGTGACATGATTGCCAAAATACAAAAATAAAGTCCCTATCATGATATGTCGTTGCTTTTCTAAATCCCAAAATCAGGACCTTGCTGAGAAGCTAGTAGTCATGCGCGTCAATTGTCATGCTACATCGCTACTTCTCTAAATCCTGCTTAGTGGGATCTTGCTGAAAAACTAATAACATGATAAAAGATTAAAAGACAATTGTCAAGTGTTTGCCAAGTGCGTCCGGATGTCGAGTGCATTGATGTGTCAATGTAAATTTAAATGATGCCAAGATGACAAATGCCAAAGGTTGCCATATTTAGGAAGGACACATCCTGAATAATGTCGATGTCTAGGA